>JARQOC010001449.1:30000-35000 GCA_033576535.1 Allobates femoralis
AAAAAATTAGATGTATCCACAACTTAAATAGTTTTAGGCGAACCCTAAAAACACATCTTTTTAGGGCGGCCTATCATGATCCCTAGTCAGTCATCTAGACATAGCCTATACGCACCGCCTCAAGTGGATCACATATAACGGGTTGTGGCCACTTATTCTGCTCCTATCTGTTCCCCATCTCCTCAAGTTGACTATACTATCATTGCAAATGAGCACCTATACCTTGTCACCCCCACCTCATTGTTAGATTGTAAGCTCTAATGAGCAGGGTTGCCATTTTTTGCTCCAATTATTGTATTACGTTATGCTTTGTATTGTATTGCTTTTGGCATTGTATTGTATTTTCTAATTGTTTAAATGTGAGCTTTGTATTGTGAAGCGCTGCGGAATATGTTGGCGCTATATAAATAAAAATTATTATTATTAATTAACAATAATGCAATTAAGACATGATATCTATCCATCAACTACCTATGTTTGTACGGTGAATGTAATTATTGAAGATTTCATTGTTCTATGGTAAGGCTCTTAGTACACCTACTGGCTAATAATTGTGCACCAATTCAGTAGCTTCATTTCAGATATCAATATTCATAGTCTACGTATCCGCCAGTTTGTGTTTGCCCACCAACCACGGCAAGGTGGCCTTACATCTGATGGGGCCCTACTCTATCTACTCTACTATTTCTTAACACTTTGACACCTTTCACATCAGCTTTTTTCTGCTATTTGCAGAAGATGGGGATGAAAAAAGTACAATGTCTGCACTTTGGAAGTGCACTGAGATACAGGCTGATTTGCTGCTAAGGGAAAAAAAGAAAAAAAAAAACCTCTTTATATCTGATTCTCTAGCGAGTGTGACCGCGAGCTTTGTGTGACAGAGCAAGTGCGACAGAAGTAAGTGTGTGACTTGTGATTCAGTGAGGAGGTGTTTGGGAATCCTGCAACAAATACCTGTGTGAATTGCTGACTGTTTGTTTTTGTTTTTTTTCACCTTTTAATTTTATTGGGCTTTCTTATCTTTCTTTTCTCTCTACAAGTTTATAGTCTCTTATTTTACTACCTGTAAGTTAAAGGGTTAACTACTTGCACTTAAAACCTGTGGTGTAGCTATACTTACAAGGGGTTAATTAAGGGTGGGGGTGCATAATTAAGGGTTTATAAGAAGCAGCTGGTTGGGGCTTCCAGTCCTTTGGAAGTGCACTGAGATACAGGCTGATTTGCTGCTAAGGGAAAAAAAGAAAAAAAAAAACCTCTTTATATCTGATTCTCTAGCGAGTGTGACCGCGAGCTTTGTGTGACAGAGCAAGTGCGACAGAAGTAAGTGTGTGACTTGTGATTCAGTGACTTTGGATTAAGGGAGTTTGGAAGGGAGGACTTACTGAATTGCTGGTTGTATTTTATTAATACTTTGCATTTCTTTTTACTTATCATTTCTGTCTGGTGCAATCCCCATTAGGAAATGAGCTCCATGATTGGCAATGCCATCCAGTGTACATCTTGCCACATGTATGCATTCCTTGACCAGCCGGCCGAGGGTGCATACTGCTGTGTGAGATGTGAGTACGTTGTGCATTTGGAAGCCCAGATACTGGATCTAAATGAACGACTGACAACGCTGAGATCCATAGACAATATGGAAAGGAGTCTGCTGCTCACTGAACAGCTGCTCAATGGGATAGATGTGGGGGAGGATGGTACTATGGAGCCTCAGGACCATGAGGTAGCTAGCTGGGTGACAGTTAGAAGGCGGGGTAGAGGGAAGGGTGCCAGGGAGGCTAGCCCTGATCTGGCACACCCCAATAAATTTGCTATGTTGGCAGATGAGGGGGGTGTGAGTTCAGGTACAGCACTGCTGCAGCAGGGCATGACCTCTGAAAGCCAGAGGAGTGTCTGCTCCAGTAAGGGGGAAAACAGGAGAGCAGGGCAGGCCAGACAGGTGCTGGTAGTGGGGGACTCAATTATTAGGGGAACAGATAGGGCAATCTGTCACAAAGACAGGGATCGTCGAACAGTGTGCTGCCTACCTGGCGCTCGAGTCCGGCACATCGCTGATCGGGTTGACAGATTACTGGGAGGGGCTGGTGAGGACCCAGCGGTCATGGTGCACATTGGCACAAATGACAAAGTTAGAGGTAGGTGGAAGGTCCTTAAAGATGATTTCAGGGAATTAGGCTGCAAGCTTAAGGCAAGGACCTCCAAGGTAGTATTCTCTGAAATACTGCCTGTACCACGTGCCACACCAGAGAGGCAACGGGAGATTAGGGAGATAAATAAGTGGCTCAGGAATTGGTGTAGGAAGGAGGGGTTTGGGTTCCTGGAGAACTGGGCCGACTTCTCTGTTGGCTACAGGTTCTATGCTAGGGACGGGCTGCACCTCAATGGGGAGGGTGCAGCTGTGCTGGGGGAGAAAATGGCTAGAAGGTTGGAGGAGTGTTTAAACTAGGGATTGGGGGGGAGGGTATTCATTGTATAGGAGGGGAAGATAGTGTAAACAGTAACCTGGGCACAAGTAATAAAAGTGGGGGTGGCATGGGGGGTGGGGTTAGAACAGTCAATCTAGTAGGAAGGAATAGAGGTAAAGAGAGATGCATAAAGTGCATGTTCACTAATGCCAGAAGTCTCACCAACAAAATGGAGGAATTAGAATTGATTTTGTTGGAAAATAATTATGACATGGTGGGGATTTCGGAGACTTGGCTGGACGAGAGTCATGACTGGGCTGTTAATTTACAGGGCTATTGTCTGTTCAGAAATGACCGTACAAATAGGCGAGGGGGAGGTGTATGTTTATACGTAAAATCATCCTTAAAACCCATCCTGCGTGATAATATAGGTGAATCTAATGGAAATGTAGAGTCTCTGTGGGTGGAGATAAGGGGAGGGGGAAAAAATAATAAATTACTGATAGGGGTTTGTTATAAGTCCCCAACAATAATGGAAGTGGAGGAGAATATCCTCATAAAGCAAATAGATGAAGCAGCGACTCAGGGAGAAGTCATTATTATGGGGGACTTCAACTACCCTGAAATACATTGGGGAACAGAAACCTGCAGTTCTAGCAAAGGTAATAAGTTTTTGAAAACTATAAGAGACAATTACCTTTCACAACTGGTTCAGGACCCAACAAGAAGGGGGGCACTGCTGGACCTAATATTAACCAACAGGCCAGACCGCATATCAAATATACGGGTTGGAGGTCACTTGGGTAATAGTGATCATAACTTAATAAGCTTTCAAGTATCCTTTACTAAGACGTGTAGTAGAGGGGCCACAAGGACACTAAACTTCAGGAAGGCAAATTTCCAACGGTTGAGAGATGATCTTAGTGCAATAAACTGGGACGATGTCCTGAGACATAAAAGTACACAACACAAATGGGAGATGTTTATTAGCATCCTGAATAGGACCTGTGCACAATATATACCCTATGGGAATAAGCATGCTAGAAATAGGAGGAAACCACTATGGCTAAATAAAGCGGTAAGAAGTGCAATATGTGACAAAAAGAAAGCATTTAGGGAATTAAAGCAAGTAGGTAGTGATGAAGCATTAAATAAATACAGAAAATTAAATAACATTTGTAAAAAGCAAATCAAGGCAGCAAAGATTGAGACAGAGAGACTCATTGCCAGAGAAAGTAAAAAGAATCCCAAAATATTTTTTAACTACATAAATAGTAAGAAACTAAAAAATGATGGTGTTGGCCCCTTTAAAAATAGTCTGGGTGAAATGGTGGATGAGGATGAGGAAAAAGCAAATATGCTAAATGACTTTTTTTCAACAGTATTTACACAAGAAAATCCCATGACAGACAATATGATCAGTGATAACAAAAATTCTCAATTAAACGTCACCTGCTTAACCCAAGAGGAAGTACGGCATCGTCTAAAAATCACTAAAATTGACAAATCCCCGGGCCCAGATGGGATACACCCCAGAGTGCTGCAGGAATTAAGTACTGTCATAGATAGACCATTATTTTTAATATTTAAAGATTCCATAATATCAGGGTCTGTACCACAGGACTGGCGTATAGCAAATGTGGTGCCAATATTCAAAAAGGGGACAAAAACTGAACTTGGAAATTATTGGCCAGTAAGCTTAACCTCTACTGTGGGTAAAATCCTAGAGGGTTTTCTAAGAGATGCTATACTGGAGTATCTGAACAAAAATAACCTCATGACCCATTATCAACATGGTTTTACGAGGGACCGTTCCTGTCAAACTAATCTAATAAGCTTCTATGAAGAAGTAAGTTCTGGACTGGACCAAGGAAATGCAGTGGATGTGGTGTATATGGACTTTTCAAAAGCTTTTGATACGGTGCCACACAAAAGGTTGATACATAAAATGAGGGCAATGGGGATAGGGGAAAATATGTGTAAGTGGGTTAAGAACTGGCTTAGTGATAGGAAACAAAGGGTGGTTATTAATGGAACACACTCAGAATGGGTCACAGTTAACAGTGGGGTACCACAGGGGTCAGTGTTGGGCCCGCTTCTATTTAATATATTTATTAATGACCTTGTAGGGGGCATACAGAGTAGAATCTCAATATTTGCAGATGACACTAAACTCTGCAGGGCAATCAATACAGAGGAGGACAATTTTATATTACAGGAGGATTTATGTAAACTAGAAGCTTGGGCTGCTAAATGGCAAATGCGCTTTAATGGGGATAAATGTAAAGTCATGCACTTGGGCAGAGGAAACAAAGGGTATAATTATGTGCTTCATTATAAAACACTGGGCAAAACTATCACTGAAAAAGACCTGGGTGTATGGGTAGATGACAAACTCACATTTAGTGGCCAGTGTCAGGCAGCTGCTGCAAAGGCAAATAAAATAATGGGATGTATTAAAAGAGGCATAGATGCTCATGAGGAGAACATAATTTTACCTCTATACAAGTCACTAGTGCGACCACACTTAGAATACTGTGTACAATTCTGGTCTCCGGTGTATAAGAAAGACATAGCTGAACTAGAGCGGGTCCA
>JARQOC010001449.1:40000-41101 GCA_033576535.1 Allobates femoralis
GTGGTATGTTATGTGTGGTATGAGTGTGTGAATGTATGTGTGAGCTGTGTGTATGTGTGGTTGTGTGTATGTGTATAGTGTGTATGCTTATGTGTGTGTGTGAGTGTGTGTGTGTATGTGTGTGTATGTGTGAGTGTAGTGTGTGTGTGTATGTGTGTGCATGTGTGGTGTGTGTATGTGTGATGTGTGTATGTGTGTGTGGTGTGTGATGTGTGTGTGTGTATGTGTGAGTGTGTGTTGCAGTGTGTGTGATGTGTGTATGTGTGGTGTGGTATGTGTGTGTGTATGTGTGTGTATGTGTGAGTGCTGTGTTATGTGTGTGTATGTGATGTGTGAGTATGTGTGAGTGTGTATGTGTGAGTGTGTGTATGTGTGGTGGTATGTGTTGTGTGTATGTAGTTGGTATATGTGTGAGTGTTGTGTGATATGTGTGATGGTGTAGTGTATGTTGTGTGTATGTGTGTATGTGTGTAGTGTGTGTGTATGTGTGATTGGTATGTGTGTGTATGTGGGGAGTGTGTGTGATGTGTGAGTGTGTGTATGTGTGTGGTATGTGTGTGAGTGTGTATGTGTGAGTGTGTGTATGTGTATGTGTGAGTGTGTGATGTTGTGTGTATATGTTGTGTAGTGGTGGTGTGTGGATGTGTGAGTGTGTGTATGTTGAGTGTGTGTATGTTGTGTGTGGTGTGTGTATGTGTGTGTGTGTCTGTGTGAGTGTGTGTGCATGTGTGTGGTGTGTGTATGTGTGTATATGTGTGTGTGTGTATATGTGTGCGTGAGTGTATGTGTGTGTATGTGTGAGTGTGTGTATGTGTGAGTATGTGTGAGTATGTGGTTGTGAATGTATGTGTGAGTGTATGTGTCGTGTGTGTATGTGTGTGTGTGTGCGTGTGTGTATGTGTGTGTGTGTTGTGTGAGTGTTTGTGCATGTGTGTGTCGTGTGTGTATGTCTCTATATGTGTGTGTGTTGTGTGTGTGTGAGTGTGTGTGTATGTGTGTGTATGTGTGAGTGTGTGTATGTGTGAGTGTGTGTATGTGTGTATATGTGTGTGTGTTGTATATGTGTGCGTGAGTGTATGTGTATGTGTGAGTGTGTGATGT
>JARQOC010001450.1:0-41083 GCA_033576535.1 Allobates femoralis
CAGCAATTGAGATGAACAATTACTAGAAGCCTATGTGTTTCTATCATTCTGCTCCTCCCTCCTGTGCCATCCTTCCCTCGCTACAGAGTTCAATCAGCAGCTGCAACCTGATTCATTAATGACTTACATACAGTTTTGTCTCTAGTAGGATGAAATTAGATGTTTTTCAGGGTGAATAATAAGTTTAAAGGGAACATGTCATGTAAAAAAAAAGCTATTAACTTGCAGATATGGTGGTAATCTGATTTTTAATAGTATTCTTAAGCCACCACTGAGAACCCCGCTACCAGGATGAAATTAACTTTATCCCTTCTGGCAGCCTCTGGTTTTTAGCCACAGGGGGTGACGCCAGCACAGCTTCAAGCACTGCTCTGTGTATAGTGAGAAGCAGCTGAACTCGCGCCCCTGGGACTGACTGATAGCCGGTTCAGCATTAGAACTGGCCGTCAGCCAGTGCCGGGGGTGCGGTTACAGACGCCGCTCACTTTGTGCAGAGTGATGACTGAAGATGCGGGTGGCATCACCCCTGTTATTAAAAGCTGTTGGGAAGGAATGATGTTGATTTCATCCCGGTAGCGGGCCTCTTGGTGCTGGTGCCGGACGTTTTTCTAAGATTATTTTGAGTCAGTCGACAGGGTAGGGGGTACTCGGATACCGGGACAGGTGGTTACTTTGGTGGAGGATCTCGGCTGGTCGGTTCCCGTTTCCATGCCCCGACCCTCACTGATGGGGATGGGGGTGATGACGATGGTGGGGGGGAAAATGGTATTGTGACGCCACCTGTGGTTCCTGGTAATAGGGTTACCAGCGCTGTGGTCGGCCGCTGAGGTGATGGGAATGCATCTTTGGTAGTACAGCTCCCTACAGGTGGAGCTTTACCTCAGGGCAGCGGGGAGGATGAGGGAAGTCGTAGTCCTCACCTCCGGTGATGATGCTGTAGCCCTCCGGACACCGAACGAAAGGAGAACAGACACCACTTCAGCTCAAACGGTCCTTTACTTGCACCAGATGGAAACAGGTAAATGGTACATTCTGGGTTAACGGGTATTGTAACCGCAGATCTTGAAGGTTTCCTCAGAGTCTGACAGTGATGCCCTCAATATGGCGCTTGTGGTCTTGTTACTCTCTCTTGCTCTATCTCTATTGCCCCTCTTGAGCCAAGTCTCTAGTCCTCAGGGTCTGTTACCTAAAAGTCTTTCACTTGTCAGTGTCGTGGACCCAGCTTCGGGACTGATGTTGGGCTGCTTTAGGGGTGCTTCAGCTCCCTGTGTTTGTCAGGCCTTCGTTTGCTGGTCTGTAGTTTGGGATGAACCTTGCATCTAGCTACCTCGGCTCCAGTATGGCGGTGTCGATCTGGGTCCCCAGCTGGCTCCAACCAGTCCTGGGTAAACCCCCTTCTGGGTCTGGGTTGCCCCTCTCCTAAGAGGCGCCGTACTGATACAGCCGCAGTGTCCCCTGCGTCTGCCTTCCTTGCTCTCCTCACACCAACTGTATGACTGTGCTGTCACTCCCCGTATCACGCTCTCTAGGCTCCACCCCCTGGGACCCACTGAATATCACTCTCCTGTACTAAAGTGGCCTGTGTATGGGTGTTGGGGTGCAGGCTCTGAAGATTCCCCACGTCCACAATTATGGAGACACCACACCTTTAATTAGGGTGCAGTACCTCCCTGTGGTGCCTTGCCATAGAGGCGCCCCACCCCTCCCTGGTTAAATACACTCATCTGCGAGTGTCCTAACCAGACCGGGTTTGAGCTGACTTTTTATTTTATTTTTATTAACATTTACCCGAGTAACTTTTAAACAACAAAACAGTACGGTTACTTTTGGTCTTCCCTTGCGGGAGGTGCTAGGCTTCAAACGTTGCATATAAAATATTTTTACTTTACATTGGCCCAATGGGGCCGGGTATTAAGTCTCTGATTTTAAAGTTTAATCAGGCTTTTATGAGTAAATGTCCACATTCACGTGCATGGGGTTACTGTCCAGAAGCTGCAAGAAAAGGCATAATATGCAAATGCAACAAGAAAATATACAATATTCAACTATGTACAGTGGTACACTATACTGGGTTACGTTTGTCAGTCATCACTTCTGCTGACCCGGATCGCGTACCACCCACGGGGTCCTGCATGGCGTTCATACGTTACTATGTCACCACAGTATAGGTCCCGATCCAAGTGGCCATGAGGGAGATAGGAATCAACATCCCTCCTTGCCACAAAGACCTCGGAATAAGGCCTTCTTCCCGGGCAAAACTGTGTCTGGTGCCCAGGTTGAAAACAGTGATGACCACCTTCTTCTGCTGCTCATCGGGTTGCAGGTGCTGTTTACGGACAAAGACACGGACTTGGTGGGTTTCTAGTTTGTTTGCCCACCAGGCTTCACATTGCCTCCGCCGTTCCACCTCGTCGTCCTGAGAGGGCTGTGTGAACCAGGTTCGTCCAAAAGGTTGTCAGGTTCAGACGGGGTCGATTGCAGATGGTATCGACCTCACAGCTTCAACACCGGTTCGCACCAAGGTTTGTCTGACCTTCCACAGCTCGCGGGGCCCGGCTTCTTCCGTGCCTCCAACGGCTCCTTCCTCCTCCAAATCCTCCTCCTCCCCGACACTAACTAGCTCCACAGGACGCTCATGATGCTCCTCCTCAATCAGATCGGGTTCCTCAGGAAAGCGGATGAGGTTCTCCAGTTAGGTAGCCTCCTCCTCTCCGGGCTACACTGTAGGCATTGTAACTCATGCTGGGACCTCGGTGTTGGGCTCGGCCAGTTTTGTGGGGGCATGGCTTTCTCCGGTTACCGGGTGCTCGGTCTGTGTAGCTACCGTCACCCTTGGTTCCGGGTTTAGCCTGAGTCCCTTCTGCTGCTCCGCATGCTGGCTGAGTTTTAGGATCATCTCGGCACTCCAATGACGGATGGTCCACTCGGTAGTCTCCTGGAGTCGAGTATGCAGGTCCCGAAACTCTGCTCCCCAGGGGGCAATGTCTTCTCCCTCAGTTTCAAGGGTGATGACTCCCGGGCCAGCACGGTCGGCCATGAGATCTTCCTCAACCTCCCAGATTAACTCTTCAAGTTTGGGAACTGCCATCTTTACCAGGCCTCATGCAGGTACCGGGTCCGGAGTCTCACCAGGTATCACGTTCTGACCTCCAGCCGCTCTCTGCTTAGTTTTTATATTCCTGAGTTGGTGCGGTCTGGGTCCTGGCCCGCCCCCCCTGGTTATTTGGTGGTATGGGGGGCAGGGAGGCAGTTTGGCACCTCTTGCATGGCCCTTCCCTGATGAGGGCCGAGGCACACCCCTGGGCCAGCACATTTTCGGTCACATTTCCAGGCCGCCATTTTGGGCCTACGCAGTGAAATAAAGTTCAGTCAATAAAGACCAATTTAAGGCGCACAGTACCCTGTTTTACCGGACACAGGATCTTGTTCGTGATGCCAGAAATGAGTCGGTCGACAGGGTAGGGTGTACTCGGATACTGGGACAGGTGGTTACTTCGGTGGGGGATCACAGCTGATCAGTTCCCGGTTCCGTGCCCTGGACCCTCAGTGGCGGGGATGGGAGTGATGATGATGGGGGCATTGCAGGGTGAGCAGGGGCAGTGGATGGTGAGAGAGGGCAATGGGGTGTGAGCGGGGGCATTGCAGGGTGAGCAGGGTCACTGGGGGTGAGCGGGGGTATTGGAGGGTGAGTGGAGGCAGTGGGGGTGAGCGAAGGCAGTTGGGGTGAGCGGGGGCACTGAGGGTGAGTGGGGGCATTGGAGGGTGAGTGGGGCCAGTTGGGGGTGAGCGAGGGTAGTGGGGGTGAGCGGGGGCAGTTGGGGGTGAGCTGGCACAGTGGGGCTGAGTGGGGGAAGTTGAGGGTGAGTGGTGAGTGGGGGCAGTGAAGGCAGTTGGGGCGAGTGGGGCAGTGGGGTGAGAGGGGGCAGTGGGGGTGAGCAGGGGCAGTGGGGGCAGTTGGGTGTGAGTGAGAGTAGTTGGGGGTGATTGGAGCAGTGGGGGTGAGCAGGGGAAGTGGGGGTGAGCAGG
This sequence comes from Allobates femoralis, assembly GCA_033576535.1. Lineage (NCBI taxonomy): Eukaryota > Metazoa > Chordata > Amphibia > Anura > Aromobatidae > Allobates > Allobates femoralis. The sequence goes on from JARQOC010001450.1 coordinate 4,027, forward strand.
GGGCAGTGAGGGCAATTGGAGGTGAGTGGAGGCAGTTAGGGGTGAGCAGGGGTGAGTAGGGGCAGTTGGTGGTCAGCAGTGGGATGGAGAGGCTCTAGTCCACGCTTCTGTCCTCCCACCCCCCCCCCGCTCCATGCTCCAGTCCACTCCCGTTCACCCCAGCATTCTTCTTACAGAATTGACGTCGGAAAGTCAATAGCTGCGGGGCGGGTTATGGAGTTAACAGAGGGGGTGTCATAATAGCTATGGCTGAGGCACTGCCCTGATATGGTGGGTGTGTCCTCAGTCACGCCCATTATGATGCCCCCTCTGTTAACTCTGCTCCCCATGGCTAATGACTTTCCAAGTCAATTCCGCCACAATAATGCTGGGGTAAGTGGGAGCGTGGCGTGGAGCATGGAGCGGGCGGAGTGTTAGGAGGGTTTCTGTTGTCCGCCCCGCCAGCTGGCGCCATATTAGAATACCCATCACTTAGGTGTGCTAATGTTGCGGGGGCAGAAGGGACATAGGTGGACATCCAGACAGAAGTGGATGAGCCAACTCACATTTATATATAGAGATATATACTGTATATATATATATATCCCTATCCAGGTATATATGGTTCTTGTCATGTTATAAATGATCCACATCCTAGTATATATATCCTCCATCATGGTATATATGTCCTCCATCATGGTATATATGATCTCCTCCTGGTATATATGGTCTGCCTCCTAGTATATATGTTCCCCATCCTGGTATACAGTTGTGCTCAAAAGTTCACATACTCCGGCAGAGTTCTTGCTTTCTTGGCTTTTTTTCAGAGAATATGAATTATAACACAAAAACGTTTTCCCACTCATAGTTAGTGGTTGGGTGAAGCCATTTATTGTCAAACTACTGTGTTTTCTCTTTTTACATCATGATGACAACCAAAATCATCCAAATGACCCTGATCAAAAGTTCTCATACCCCAGTTCTTAATACCGTGTATTGCCCCCTCTAACATCAATGACAGCTTGAAGTCTTTTGTGGTAGTTGTGGATGAGGCTCTGTATTTTCTCAGATGGTAAAGCTGCCCATTCGTCTAGCAAAAAGCCTCCAGTTCCTGTAAATTTTTGGGCTTTCTTGCATGAACTGCGCGCTTGAGTTCTCCCCAGAGTGGCTCAATGATACTGAGGTCAGGAGACTGAGATGGCCACTCCAGAGTCTTCACTTTGTTCTGCTGTAGCCAAAGACAGATCCACTTAGTCTCGTGTTTTTGATTGTCATGTTGGAACATCCACTTACATTCCATGGGCAGCTTCTGGGCTGATGAGTGTAGATCTGCCTCCAGTATTTGCTGATAACATGCTGCATTCATCTTTCTTCCAACTTTGTTTCCTGTGCTTTTACCGCATCCCCACATCATCAGCTATCCACTTCCATGCTTTACAGTATGAATGTTGTTCCTTTCATTATAGAACTTGTTGACATCTCTCCAAATGTAACGTTTATGGTTGTGGCCAAGAAGTTCAAATTTGGTCTCATCCTCCAAATTACCTTGTTCCAGATGTTTGGAGGCTTGTCTCTGTGCTGTTTGGCGTATTGTAGGCGAGATACTTTGTGGCATTTGCACAGTAGTGGCTTTCTTCTGGCGACTCGACCATGCAGCCCGTTTTTCTTCAAGTGCTTCCTTATTGTGCATCTGGAAACAGCCACACCGCTAGTTTTCAGTGTTGTTTGTAGTTTTTTATTTGCAACCTGAACAATTTTCCTGGCAGTTGTGTTCTAAATTTTTGTTTTTGCAACCTGATCGTGGTTTGGTATTTACAGAGTCCCTGATTTTCCATTTGTTAATCACAGTTTGAACACTGCTGACTGGCATTATCAATTCCTTGGTTATCTTTTTGAATCACTTTCCTGCCTTGGTTATCTTTTTGTATCTCTTTCCTGTTTTATACAGTTAAATTATCTTTTCTGATACATCCGTTGACTATTCCTTTGCTTTCCCCATGACTCACAATCCAGAAATTTCAGTGGTAGGTGAAGGATGCAAGAGTCTGTCTGGATCCCAGAAACTCACTCAGCTTTTATGCGCACACACACACACTGATTACAAGCAAACAGGTCACAGCTGCCAATGTTACCTTTGTTAGTCATTCAAACCCATTTGTGTCAACTTCTGTGCAAGTTATAAGGGCAAAATCACTGGGTATGTGAACTTTTGATCAGGGTCATTTGGATGTTTTTGGTTGTCAATATGATTTAAAAAGAGAAAACACAGTAGTTTACAATAAATGGCTTCACCCAACCACTAACCATGAGTGGAAAAAAGTTTTTGCGTTACCATTCATAGTCTCTGAAAAAAGGCCAAGAAAGCAAAATATTTGCTGGAGTATGTAAACTTTTGAGCACAACTGTATGTTCCTATCCTGGTTTATCATATCATAATCAACCATTTTGGAATATATGGTCCTCCTCCTAGTATATATGGTTAAGTGAATGGTTTTGTTTTCTTGTGGCACACATGCTGTGTGCTTGTTTTGGAATTGTCTATTTCTGCTCAGAGATGTGGTTTTTGTGGATATTTGGTCTGCATGTCTGTTTTAACATGCTCTCTGTTAGGATGTTTTCTTCCTAGGATTTAAGTGCTATTCATTTGTTGTTGGCTTGCACAGCTTTTTGATTGTGTCATCATAGTTGAATTCACAAGAGTTCCGCAGATTTAGAGGGCGCCCATTCTTGAGTAGACTCAGGGGTATTTTTGTATTATCTGCTGTGGATATTTTTGAAAGGATTTTATACTGACTGCAATAGTATTCTGTCCTGTCTTTATCTATCTAGCTAGAGTGGCCTCATTTGCTAAATTCTGTTTTCTGCTTGCATGTGTTTTTTCCTCTCTTACTCACAGTCAATATTTGTAGGGGACTTTCTAACCTTTGGGGGTTCTGCTCTGAGGCAAGATAGAATTCCTATTTCTATCTTTAAGGGTAGCTAGATCTCCGGCCGTGTTGAGGTGTCTAGGGTATGGTTAGTCACATCCCACGGCTACTTCTAGTTGCGGTGTTAGGTCAGGATCTGCGGTCATTAAAGGTACCACTTACTCCTGTGAAAGATATTCATGCGGCTCCAAGGTCACCGGATCATAACAGTCCCCTATCCTGGTATACATGGTCCCCATTCTGGTATATTTGGGAGCTTCCTGGTATATAGGTCCCCCTTGCTGGTATATAAGTCCCTCATCCTGGTATATATGGTCCTCATCCTATATATATATATGGTCATCATCCTGTTAAATATGTGCCCCCATCATGGTATATGTGTCCCAATTCTGGTCTATATGTCTCAATTCTGGTATGTATTTTCCCCATCCTAGTAGGTATGATCTAGATGGTCCTCATCCTGGTATGCATGTCCCCATCCTGGTATACATGTCCTCAACCTGATATATGTGTCCCTGTTCTGTCTGTAACACAAAATTAAAAACAAAAACATTCTACTCACCTTCCCTCCACTCCCACCTCGCCCAGTGTCATCTGTATCCAGCGCATAGTGGCCGGCTGGGCAGCTGACATCGTAGTGTGCACATGACAACATTGTCATGCGCTTCCCTCTGTCGCAGCTCCCAGCCAGCAGTATGTAATTGCAGTGTAGCACCTGACCTGATATAGAGGAAGAGTGCTGTTTAGTGGAGTACTGTTAATGGGAAAAAACATCCCTAAATCTAGCATGTAAGTCATGTGGAGATGCATGTCACTGAGGCTCCTTTTGTTGCACCTTAAGGTACCGTCACACGGGGCGATGTTGCCTGCAACATTGCTGAAAGGTACCGGATTCAGCGATGTTGAAGCGACATTGCAGGTGCGTTGTGCCATGTAACAGCACGATGCAACTGTGATAAATCACTGGATCACAGTTGACAGGTTTACCAACATGTTGGTAAACCTGCGATATTGCACCAGCGAACTGGTAACATCGCCTCGTGTGACACGGCGATAGCGATGTTGCTAGCGATGCCGCCTATTCGCAACATTGATGCGTATCGCTCGCTGGTTTGTGAACAACCCAGCGAGCGATAGCTGCTGCAACTTCGTGGCAGCGTCGCTGACAACATCGCTGCGAATGACAACTAAGGCAGTGATGTCGGAAGCGAGTGCGCACCCGCGGAATCGCTTCCGACATCACTGCAACGTTGTACCGTGTAATGGTACCTTTGAATATCACTGGGAACGCAATATGGCACTGACCTTATTGTAATTCACATTCCTGGAAATGAATGAACAGAAGCGAGTTTAATGGCTGTTATGGTACCTTTACACGCCGCAACAGGATGATGGCAACAACCGGGTGCTTCACGTGCACGAGCACGCACAAACGGTTGCAAACGGTAATAGCACCACCTTTACACGCCGCAACAAGGTGCGCTACGGTAGGTTACATCTATCTCTGGATACACCACCGGGTGCCACAAGTTACCCTCTGTAGCTTACCTTACTACATTTACACGCCGCAATAACAAGGTAATATGGGCGGTCCTGGTGCAGCATGGACAACACATAGGCGTGCCACAATTGTGGATTACGAGACGTTCGTACGCTGATAGGACAAAGCAATAGCATCATGATTGGCCAGGCAGCGCAGGAGGCTGGCTAATACATGACGCTCGAGCAATTGTGTAGTGTGACTGGTCAGCTCCTTAAATATGCCTCCCTGTGCAGCGACTACCAATCGTAACGCAGGAGCTTCCTCCAATGATCGCTGAAGGGGGTGGTTTCCTGGAGGCTGTGTCACGCTCCGGGGAGTTATCTAGGTGACGAATAAACCTTACCCTACCGTATTTACACGCCGATACAGGCTGCAACCATCGGCAACCATTGCCTTGACATCCACCTGTTTTAGGGCACTGCTCTGAAACAGGTGCCTCAAGTGGCGGGTGGCAACAACCGTCTTCACATGCCGCTACCTCGGGTTGATTTGGCGGTGCAAGATACATTTCTCTCATGTACCCGGTTGTTGCCACCATCCTGTTGCGGCGTGTAAAGGTACCGTTACTGTTAAGTTATAAGCTTGTACAGCTATGGACAGTGGAATAAACCAGTGAAAGGACACACCTAGATGTAGCTCTGCAAGGACCGAGGACCTTGCTGGTCTCAGATTGCGGCCAAAAGCTAAGTGCAAGGAACCTTAACTTTCCAGTTCCATTCCTGTCATACCCCACAAAATCCAAGTAATGTTACTAACCTCTGGTGGATCCAGCTCTGAGTGCTGTGTCCTCCATTTTCTGCTGCTGGGCCCCTTGTGATTCTGTATTATCACTCTCCCAAGCCATTCAGCCCACTCAGGTGGATGGACACTGCCTGAGTAATCAGGTAACATGCTGGTTTTCTGCTACAATGCACTCTGCTACCACACTGTGTCAGATCTACTATATTAAGCACAGTGCTCTCTGCTACCTTACTGTGCAAAGGAGGAGATGTTGAAGTTCAAACACCCTCTCTAAAGACTCCTGATAGTATTTCTGTGTGATCTGTCTTTGTAATGTCTTTTTATTCCATTGTTGGCTGGAGTTTCCTGTATTCAGAAATGACAGGGTTAACATCTAGCCAGCCCATAGATGGGGAGGACTTGCAGTTAGAGTTGGAGGAGAGAAAGATGAAAGGAGACTCAGCAGTGCAGCCATATTGGGTGTGTGCAACAGAGCAGATCTGCAGAAGGTGGTACGCTTTGCCATAATCAAGTAACAGTGGCGGCAGTTCTCTGCAGAGCAGACAAGTATGGGCACATAGCAAAAAGAGACTTTTGAGTGCAAGTCTAGGCCTCAGCCAGGCTTACATCTGTAAGGCCGTCTTCACTCTACGGTTTGGAACTGTTAGGTTCTGTCCGGTGTTTTGCAGGATGCACCGGGCAGAACCTGACAGCCCCGGACGAGCAGTTACTGAGGGCAAATATGCCATCCGATCCTGTTTTAAACAGGATTTGTTTCTGCTCATTGCTGCTGCTGCTGTCCAATGCTGAAATTTCAGCCGTGGAGCTCTCCATGGTGCTGAACTTCAGTGCCAGCTCTGCAATGCTGCTCTGTCCATGGTGCTGACGAGCACAGCTGCATTGCAGAACCTCTGCTCTTCAGTAAAAGCATACAGGAAATTATCAGTTTTTTTGGCCGGATCCTGGGCGATCCGGCTCCCATAGACTCCCATGTTATGGGTGCCGGAGCGCCCTGGATTTGGGAGCATCCGATTTTCTCGTTTTTTTGAGGGGGACACAAAAAATGATGCAGACTCCGATTTTGTGTCCGGGACAAAAAACGAACACAAGTTGATCAAGCTGGAAAAGCACAAAACTGGGGGCCAAGTAAGCACACTCCGACTAGGGATGGGCGAGTCTACTCGCTAGGACTCGGGACTCGGCGATTCTGAAGGTACTCGCAGGACTCGTTACTCGGCGAATCTCCCAGCTTGGACTCGCACAGTGACGAGTCCAATGGAATTCAATGGCAATAAGCTTGACTCGTCACAGATACCCGCTGTCAGCAGCGAGTCTGAGCGAGTCTACGATTCCGAGTCCTACGAGTCTACGAATCCGAGTCCTGTATACTGTATTCGGGATTCGGACTGTGGAATACAGAATCTGTTATGTTCCGAGTCAGCACAGCGTGCGTGTTAGGTCAGAAAACTTGTGAAGAAAGCCAATCATAGTCAGTAATGGCATAGCAAAGTTGGTTGTGTCAGGACTATGATTGGCTGCTGTCCAGCGTCATGCCTATGTCATCTATGACAGGCAAGGCAGTATATAAGGCTTGTCCCCGCCATTTTGGGCACATTCCTGAGACGATCTGACCTAGTATAGGGAGAGAGAGATATATGCTGGAGCAGATCAGGGATTGTCAGTGTAGGGAAGATTCCTTATATTAACCCAAAAAGCTCTTCTGAGAGCTAGGAGGAGGACGGAGTAGTGCTGTGTAGGCAGGCAGGCAGGGAGGGAAGGAAGGAGAAGCCTTAGAGTGCACACAGGACGGACCTCATAGCTTAGCTTACTCACTCAGCTTTGCTAACAGCTGCAGTCAGAGGCTTAGCTGAGGTGCTGTTTCATTTTTGTTTTTGCACCAGATCGATTTTTGTTCCTAATAAGCCATAGAGCGTTATTTTTTCTGTGGCAGACCAGTGCGTTGCTGCTAGCACGTACTCCACCTTAGGGAGTGTAGTGTGCGGCTTCACTGCCAAGTGTGAGTGCGCACACTTACCCCGCCAGCAAGTGACGCATTCAGCTAACCTAACCACATCTCGGTGGCTGTGCGCACTTCAAACCAATTTTTTTAGGGAGTGTAGTGTGCGGTTTCACTGCCAAGTGTGAGAGCGCACACTTACCCCGCCAGCAAGTGACGCATTCAGCTAACCTAACCACATCTCGGTGGCTGTGCGCACTTGAAACTAATTTTTTCAGGGAGTGTAGTGTGCGGCTTCACTGCCAAGTGTGAGTGCGCACACTTACCCCGCCAGCAAGTGACGCATTCAGCTAACCTAACCACATCTCGGTGGCTGTGCGCACTTCAAACCAATTTTTTTAGGGAGTGTAGTGTGCGGTTTCACTGCCAAGTGTGAGAGCGCACACTTACCCCGCCAGCAAGTGACGCATTCAGCTAACCTAACCACATCTCGGTGGCTGTGCGCACTTGAAACTAATTTTTTTAGGGAGTGTAGTGTGCGGTTTCACTGCCAAGTGTGACAGCGCACACTTACCCCGCCAGCAAGTGACGCATTCAGCTAACCTAACCACATCTCGGTGGCTGTGCGCACTTCAAACTAATTTTTTTAGGGAGTGTAGTGTGCGGCTTCACTGCCAAGTGTGACAGCGCACACTTACCCCGCCAGCAAGTGACGCATTCAGCTAACCTAACCACATCTCGGTGGCTGTGCGCACTTCAAACTAATTTTTTTAGGGAGTGTAGTGTGCGGCTTCACTGCCAAGTGTGACAGCGCACACTTACCCCGCCAGCAAGTGACGCATTCAGCTAACCTAACCACATCTCGGTGGCTGTGCGCACTTCAAACTAATTTTTTTAGGGAGTGTAGTGTGCGGTTTCACTGCCAAGTGTGAGAGCGCACACTTACCCCGCCAGCAAGTGACGCATTCAGCTAACCTAACCACATCTCGGCGGCTGTGCGCACTTCAAACTAATTTTTTTAGGGAGTGTAGTGTGCGGCTTCACTGCCAAGTGTGACAGCGCACACTTACCCCGCCAGCAAGTGACGCATTCAGCTAACCTAACCACATCTCGGTGGCTGTGCGCACTTGAAACTAATTTTTTTTAGGGAGTGTAGTGTGCGGTTTCACTGCCAAGTGTGACAGCGCACACTTACCCCGCCAGCAAGTGACGCATTCAGCTAACCTAACCACATCTCGGTGGCTGTGCGCACTTGAAACTAATTTTTTTAGGGAGTGTAGTGTGCGGCTTCACTGCCAAGTGTGACAGCGCACACTTACCCCGCCAGCAAGTGACGCATTCAGCTAACCTAACCACATCTCGGTGGCTGTGCGCACTTGAAACTAATTTTTTTAGGGAGTGTAGTGTGCGGTTTCACTGCCAAGTGTGAGAGCGCACACTTACCCCGCCAGCAAGTGACGCATTCAGCTAACCTAACCACATCTCGGTGGCTGTGCGCACTTGAAACTAATTTTTTTTAGGGAGTGTAGTGTGCGGCTTCACTGCCAAGTGTGACAGCGCACACTTACCCCGCCAGCAAGTGACGCATTCAGCTAACCTAACCACATCTCGGTGGCTGTGCGCACTTGAAACTAATTTTTTTAGGGAGTGTAGTGTGCGGTTTCACTGCCAAGTGTGAGAGCGCACACTTACCCCGCCAGCAAGTGACGCATTCAGCTAACCTAACCACATCTCGGTGGCTGTGCGCACTTGAAACTAATTTTTTTAGGGAGTGTAGTGTGCGGCTTCACTGCCAAGTGTGACAGCGCACACTTACCCCACCAGCAAGTGACGCATTCAGCTAACCTAACCACATCTCGGTGGCTGTGCGCACTTGAAACTAATTTTTTTAGGGAGTGTAGTGTGCGGTTTCACTGCCAAGTGTGAGAGCGCACACTTACCCCGCCAGCAAGTGACGCATTCAGCTAACCTAACCACATCTCGGTGGCTGTGCGCACTTGAAACTAATTTTTTTAGGGAGTGTAGTGTGCGGCTTCACTGCCAAGTGTGACAGCGCACACTTACCCCGCCAGCAAGTGACGCATTCAGCTAACCTAACCACATCTCGGTGGCTGTGCGCACTTCAAACTAATTTTTTTAGGGAGTGTAGTGTGCGGCTTCACTGCCAAGTGTGACAGCGCACACTTACCCCGCCAGCAAGTGACGCATTCAGCTAACCTAACCACATCTCGGTGGCTGTGCGCACTTCAAACTAATTTTTTTAGGGAGTGTAGTGTGCGGCTTCACTGCCAAGTGTGACAGCGCACACTTACCCCGCCAGCAAGTGACGCATTCAGCTAACCTAACCACATCTCGGTGGCTGTGCGCACTTCAAACTAATTTTTTTAGGGAGTGTAGTGTGCGGCTTCACTGCCAAGTGTGACAGCGCACACTTACCCCGCCAGCAAGTGACGCATTCAGCTAACCTAACCACATCTCGGTGGCTGTGCGCACTTGAAACTAATTTTTTTAGGGAGTGTAGTGTGCGGCTTCACTGCCAAGTGTGACAGCGCACACTTACCCCGCCAGCAAGTGACGCATTCAGCTAACCTAACCACATCTCGGTGGCTGTGCGCACTTCAAACTAATTTTTTTAGGGAGTGTAGTGTGCGGCTTCACTGCCAAGTGTGACAGCGCACACTTACCCCGCCAGCAAGTGACGCATTCAGCTAACCTAACCACATCTCGGTGGCTGTGCGCACTTCAAACTAATTTTTTTAGGGAGTGTAGTGTGCGGCTTCACTGCCAAGTGTGACAGCGCACACTTACCCCGCCAGCAAGTGACGCATTCAGCTAACCTAACCACATCTCGGTGGCTGTGCGCACTTCAAACTAATTTTTTTTAGGGAGTGTAGTGTGCGGTTTCACTGCCAAGTGTGAGAGCGCACACTTACCCCGCCAGCAAGTGACGCATTCAGCTAACCTAACCACATCTCGGTGGCTGTGCGCACTTGAAACTAATTTTTTTTAGGGAGTGTAGTGTGCGGCTTCACTGCCAAGTGTGACAGCGCACACTTACCCCGCCAGCAAGTGACGCATTCAGCTAACCTAACCACATCTCGGTGGCTGTGCGCACTTGAAACTAATTTTTTTAGGGAGTGTAGTGTGCGGTTTCACTGCCAAGTGTGACAGCGCACACTTACCCCGCCAGCAAGTGACGCATTCAGCTAACCTAACCACATCTCGGTGGCTGTGCGCACTTGAAACTAATTTTTTTAGGGAGTGTAGTGTGCGGCTTCACTGCCAAGTGTGACAGCGCACACTTACCCCGCCAGCAAGTGACGCATTCAGCTAACCTAACCACATCTCGGTGGCTGTGCGCACTTCAAACTAATTTTTTTAGGGAGTGTAGTGTGCGGCTTCACTGCCAAGTGTGCGCGCGCACACTTACCCCGCCTGCAAGTGACGCATACAGCAACACCTAACTCCAACTTGGTGACTGTGCATTCATCTACAATGTCTCAAAAAAAAACAATTACCAAAAAGGATGTTGCAAAGGGACAGGGACGAGCTCGTGGCCGCAGCAGTCTTGCCCAAGAAGGCACTGGTACAAGTACACAGCCTAGGATTGATAGAACGTCCTTTTTTCTACCTAGAAATCCCAGTACTCAAAGAAAACGTGTGTTGAGGCCGGATGAGCATGACAAGATAACATCTTGGATGGCTCAGACGCCCTCGACCACTGGTTCTTGCAGTACGCAATCATCCGTGGCAAGACATTCTAGTGTCGCTACAGACAATGCAGCGCCATCCAATCCTCAAAGTCGTCATATTGCCTCAACCAATCGGCAGCCAGAGGAAAATTTGAATATGGACCTTGGTCACTCGGATGACTTATTCGGTTCTTATCAAGGGGTTTCTTTGTCACTGCCTGACGAGATACTTGAAGTAGACGAAATGTCTACTCATGGCCAAAGTTTGGAAGTAGCGCGTCCTGAGGAAAGACACTTTCACGAAATGCAAACAGTATCTCAGGAGGTGGATGATGATGAGGATGATGAGACACACATCTCATCTGGCCAGCCTGCTCAGTCAGTTTATCCAGAATCCTTTGAACTGGAAGGGGTGGATGATGACACCACAGATCCTACCTGGATTGCTGAATTGCATAGCCAAGAGAGCAGCCAGGAGGACGAAAGTAGCTATGTACCACTGGCAAAATCACAAAGGCGTACTGTCTCCAGAACACAAACTGTGAGAACAGTTGCCCAAATAGCGTCAACTGTGGCACAAACTGTGCCAACTGTTGCACAAACTGCAAACACAGTTGCCCAAAATGTGTCCACAGTTGGTGTTGAACAGAGTCATCCTCCTCTTCCTCCAATTAAAAATAAAGGACGAACAGCCAGTGTGTGGAAATTTTTTAAGGATAGCCCAACATTACCAAATATGGTTATCTGTAAGATGTGCCAGGCAAGGCTTAGCAGAGGCACGGTAAAAGGAAACCAGAGCACCAGCAGTATGCGCAAGCATATGTCTCTTAAGCACCCAATTCAGTGGGCACCCTATCAGGGTTCAAAATCAGTGCCTTCTGATCCAAACACTTCCAGGCCACCTCAGATACATCCTTCACCAGCAAGTGTTCAGGCTTCAGCTCCTGCTCAAGCGTACTCCTCCCAAGGTGCTTTACAAGACAGACATGACAGTAGTCAATCCTCTTGTCAGTCTGGTCCAAACGTGCAGTTGTCTGTGCCACAGCTGTATGAAAGACAGCGGAAGTTCCAACCGACACACCCATATTCCCAAAAAGTGACAGCGAAAATAGCCAAGTTGTTAGCTGTGGAAATGCTGCCGTTTAGGCTTGTGGGTACAGAGTCTTTTCGGGAGTTGATGGCTGAGGCAGCACCACGATACTCTGTACCCAGCCGGTACTTTTTCTCACGTAGTGCCGTTCCCGCCTTACACCAGCACGTGGTTAACAACTTAAAACGTGCTTTAACAAATGCTGTCACCGCCAAAGTCCACCTAACTACGGACACGTGGACAAGTAGTTGTGGACAGGGCAGATACATTTCACTAACGGCTCACTGGATCAACCTGGTGGAGAGTGTCCCAACTTCTAAAACTGTACCATCTGACATACTTCCAACTCCACGAATAGCGGGCCCAACATCATTCCGGGTGTCTGCCTCCTCATATATGTCCAGTGCCCAATCTGCTTCTGCCACTTCCTTGTCCACTGCTGAGCCTCAAGCACCATCACGTCCGAGTTGGGAGCTTTGCAGTACTGCTTCTGCAAGGCGACAACAGGCTCTTCTGAAGCTTATCTGCCTAGGTGACACACGTCACACTGCAACAGAGTTGTGGAAAGGTCTCAAGCAACAGACCGATGAGTGGCTGGCCCCACTGGAACTACAACCAGGTCTAGTTGTGAGCGATAATGGTGCAAACCTTGTGGCGGCAATAAAGCACGGTAAACTTGTACATGTGCCTTGCATGGCTCATGTCCTGAACCTGGTAGTTCAGAAATTCCTCAAAATATACCCAGAGTTATCTGAGCTACTGGATAAGGTGAGGCGAATTTGCGCCCACTTTAGACATTCGTCCACAGCAGCTGCAAGTCTTTCTGCCCTTCAAATCCAATTTAACTTGCCGAAACACAGGCTAATTTGCGACATGCCTACGCGATGGAACTCCACCTTCCATATGCTGGCAAGGTTTAATGAGCAGCAGAAGGCAATAGCGGAATTTCAGCTGCAACATGCCCGTCAACCTGGAAGTCATACCACACACATCGGTACTTTCGAGTGGGTCTGGATCGCTGACCTTTGCGAGTTGCTGGATAACTTCGAATACTGTACCAAACTCGTCAGTGGGGATCAGTCGATTATAAGTCTCACCATCCCCATGCTCTGCCTGCTCCAAGAATCCCTATTGAATCTCAAAACAGATGCTTTGAGAGCACAGCGGATGGCTATGGAGCCAGAATTGAACATCGCTGATCCTAGCCACCCTAGCCAATATCAGCAGGCTACATTGGTTCAGGAAGATGTTGATGAGGGTGATGATGAAGAAGATTTATTTTTCTCTGGTACTGATGTGAACCCTGATGGGACTCCCAACCCTACGTTTATGTCGGTACAGCATGGGTGGGCTGAAGAGGAGGAGGCGGACACCGATTTAGAGGCCACGACGCGTAGTGATCTTCATTCTGTTGTAACCGAGGAGATGAGTCTTTGCAGCTTAGCACACATGGCTGAAGTAATGTGTCAATGTGTCTCCAAAGATCCACGCGTCATACACATCTATGACAGCGACCTCTACTGGTTGTCAACGTTTTTGGACCCACGGTACAAAGACAAATTTCAGTCGCTGCTGTCGCACTCATCCAGGGGCTTAACGATGGATCATGTAAAGAGGGTTCTTCTTGATATTTTGCTGGCAATATCACCGTCTGCATCCGCTATACATCGAAGAACCAGCTCTTTCCAACAGCAGCCTTTGGTTGGGACACAAACGCCATCAATGACAAGAAGAGGTGGGGGTAAGATGTCCGCCAACTGGGCGATGTTCAACAGACCTTCCAATCAAGAACGTAATTTGACTACGGTGACCTTGAGTAGGAGACAACAATTGTCCAACATGGTGCAGCAGTATCTCAGTGACAGTACCAGCTTCCTAACCGACCCTTCTGTACCCTTTAATTACTGGGTTTCCAAGCTGCACACTTGGACTGAGCTGTCATTGTATGCCTTGGAGGTGCTGGCATGCCCAGCTGCTAGTGTGACATCAGAGCGTGTTTTCAGTGCCGCTGGGGGTATAGTCACTGATAGAAGGTCCCGCCTCACCACAGAAAATGCCGACAGGCTCACTCTAATTAAATTCAACAAGGATTGGATATCATCACAGTTCCTAAGCCCTCCTGACGACAGTACACAATCCTAGATTAACCTAATCATAATTTATATGATTGGGATATTGCGCTGTTAACAATATGCCCATTTTGGACAGGAATTAATGACAAGTCCCGTAGCTCTGTTGATTTCATTCGGCACCCAGTCCAAGCAATAATATGCTATGGGCCAAGCGCCCTGCTTTATGTAAAAAAATACGTTATTAAGCCCTTTGGGCTAATTTTTTGAGGCACCAAGCCTACGACTGCATAGTTGGCCTTGCTTCTTCTATGCTCCGAGTCCAAGCAATAATATGCAATGGGCCAAGCGCCCTGCTTTATTTAAAAATATACTTTATTAAGCCCTTTGGGCTAATTTTTTGAGGCACCAAGCCTACCACTGCATAGTTGGCCTTGCTTCTTCTATGCTCCTAGTCCAAGCAATAATATGCAATGGGCCAAGCGCCCTGCTTTATTTAAAAATATACTTTATTAAGCCCTTTGGGCTAATTTTTTGAGGCACCAAGCCTACCACTGCATAGTTGGCCTTGCTTCTTCTATGCTCCTAGTCCAAGCAATAATATGCAATGGGCCAAGCGCCCTGCTTTATTTAAAAATATACTTTATTAAGCCCTTTGGGCTAATTTTTTGAGGCACCAAGCCTACCACTGCATAGTTGGCCTTGCTTCTTCTATGCTCCTAGTCCAAGCAATAATATGCAATGGGCCAAGCGCCCTGCTTTATTTAAAAATAAACTTTAAGCCCTTTGGGCTAATTTTTTGAGGCACCAAGCCTACGACTGCATAGTTGGCCTTGCTTCTTCTATGCTCCTAGTCCAAGCAATAATATGCAATGGGCCAAGCGCCCTGCTTTATTTAAAAATATACTTTATTAAGCCCTTTGGGCTAATTTTTTGAGGCACCAAGCCTACCACTGCATAGTTGGCCTTGCTTCTTCTATGCTCCTAGTCCAAGCAATAATATGCAATGGGCCAAGCGCCCTGCTTTATTTAAAAATATACTTTATTAAGCCCTTTGGGCTAATTTTTTGAGCCACACAGGCTAACAAGCTTATCATGGTTTGGGAGACACCCTGGCTAACAAGCTTTGTATGGCCCTTAGACCTACATTTATACCAAAAATGGGAAACAGCCCCTTGGGCTAATTTTTTGAGCCACCCAGCCTAACAAGCTTATCATGGTTTGGGAGACACCCTGGCTAACAAGCTTTGTATGGCCCTTAGACGTACATTTATACCAAAAATGGGAAACAGCCCCTTGGGCTAATTTTTTGAGCCACACAGGCTAACAAGCTTATCATGGTTTGGGAGACACCCTGGCTAACAAGCTTTGTATGGCCCTTGGACCTACATGTATACCAAAAATGGGAAACAGCCCCTTGGGCTAATTTTTCGAGCCACACAGGCTAACAAGCTTATCATGGTTTGGGAGACACCCTGGCTAACAAGCTTTGTATGGCCCTTAGACCTACATTTATACCAAAAATGGGAAACAGCCCCTTGGGCTAATTTTTTGAGCCACCCAGCCTAACAAGCTTATCATGGTTTGGGAGACACCCTGGCTAACAAGCTTTGTATGGCCCTTAGACGTACATTTATACCAAAAATGGGAAACAGCCCCTTGGGCTAATTTTTTGAGCCACACAGGCTAACAAGCTTATCATGGTTTGGGAGACACCCTGGCTAACAAGCTTTGTATGGCCCTTAGACCTACATGTATACCAAAAATGGGAAACAGGCCCTTGGGCTAATTTTTTCAGGCACCAATCCTATGCCTGCATCGTGGGCGTTGCTTGGACTATCATCCTGCTGGAGCCTGTTGAAGGGTCCCACTGTACGCTCCATACAAAACGCGTAGACGCGATGTGTAGCATGTAGACGTCCCAGCCTCTCACATGTGTGTTCATAGTCTTGTTGCCATAGCGAGGCATAAAGTAACCCCACAAACACAGGCACTGTTTGTCAGCAACAGTTGTATGTGGAGTCATGATTTGACACTTAGTAACCAAGGTGACTTCATGCGCCATGCGGGCCGTAAAGTACTTGCTAATGATGCTCTCTCCCCTGTCCACCACGCCAACTGTCTCGGGGTAATCCTTGACTCCTCCCTCTCCTTCAAGCCCCACCTGTAGTCCCTAACCAAGTCCCTGTGACTCCAACTCAAAAATATTTAACCAATTCGGTCGTTCCTCAATCCTGACACTGCTGAAACACTCATAAATGCCCTCATCATCTCCCGCCTTGACTACTGCAACCTCCTTCGCATAGGTCTCCCTGCCAACTCTCTTGCAACTCTCCAATCTATACTAAACTCTCCTGCCCGGCTAATCCATCTGTCCTCACGCTACTCCCCTGCCTACCCCCTCTGCCAAGCCGTTCACTGGCCCCTCCGGCCCACAGAGAGCTCACTTTAAAACACTGACCATGACATTCAAAGCCTTACACAACCTATCCCCACCATACATCTCCGACATGATCTCCCGATACCATCCCTCACGCAACCTGCGTTCATCCCAAGAAGTTGTCCTACAGTCCACCCTCATCTCCTCTTCCCACAACCGCATACAGGATTTCTCCCGGTCATCCGCCATGCTATGGAACTCCCTGCCCCACCTCATCAGTCAGTCGCCTACCCTCTGAACCTTAAAGATACTTATAAAGACTCACCTCTTCCGACAGGCCTACAACCTGCCATGAGACCCCGCTACACGCCCCACGACCGACACCTTCCCCACCCTATTGTATCCCCACCCACCCCTCGTAGAATGTGAGCCCACGCGTACAGGGTCCTCTACTATTGTACCTGTATGACCTTATTGTCTATGTTTATTGTACTTGTCCTTCTCTACCTTTTCCTCATGTACAGCGCCATGGAACCTATGGCCGCTATATAAATAAATAATTATAATAATTATGATGACTTGAAGCCCAACCAAAAAAAAAAATCCACATTCATTCCTTGAAAAAAAGACAGACACAAAGCTTGTTTTTAAAACTGTGTTTAAAAAAAAAAAATGGCAGCACTGTTTGGACATTCCAACAAATACTACCTTTAATTAAGGTAACTACATAAAAAAAAATAAATGGAGCCCTACAGGTCCTGGTAGGTGGGCTGTCCGTCCTGCAAAAGGTCAAGGGCCCCACGGATGGCCTGGCCGAACCCTTCAGGGTGGATCATCTGAACAGGTCTAGGGAACGGTGGTAGGTCCCTGTTCGCTGGCCACTGGCAGTGAGGCAAAGCCCTGTGGGGTGGGACTTGGCTGTCCCGTGTTGTGGGCCTGCCCAGCCTGGTAGAGTTTATTTTCCACCCATCCAAATATTGGAACACATCACCGGGGTCGTTTCCTGGCTGACAGGCTTCCAGCACTATCTGTAATGCTGACCTTGCCCGCAGTAGCCTGTCAAATGGAATATTATCCATGAATGGTATAATACTGCGGGCAAAGTCAGCATTACTTTGTTGCACACTTAATTGTGCAGACCCCGGGATGGGACCATAAGCTGGGCCTGCCGCTGGTGGTGCTGGCCCTGCCGCTGGTGGTGGCGGTGGTGGTGCTGGCCCTGCCGCTGGTGGTGGCGGTGGTGGTGCTGGCCCTGCCGCTGGTGGGGGCGGTGGTGGTGCGGACCCTGCCGCTGGTGGCGGTGGTGGTGGTGGTGGCGGGGACGGCGGTGGTGGTGTTGATGGGCCTGCCGCTGGTGGCGGCGGTGGTGGTGCTGGCCCGGCCGCTGGTGGCGGCGGTGGTGGTGCTGGCCCTGGCGATGCTGGTGGTGGTGGTGGTGCGGCGGCGGCGACGGCGGTGGTGGTGGTGGCGCCGGCCGTGGTGGTGGTGGTGGGTGTTCTCCACGCCGCCTTCTGTTTGGCGGTGGAGGGTTCACAGCACGCCGCCCTCTGTAGTAAGCTTCTCTGTGGGTAAAGTAAAAAAAAATTTGGTGAATGCATTGCATTTGGAAACAAAAACATAGGTCAAACATTAAGTTGCACGCTTTTTAGACTCTGTGTATCTGTGTATTATTAATCAGATATTTGTTATTATTATGAAAGAATAACCAACTGTACATAACATAAAGGAATACGTGACTTTCTTTGCTAATTCCATACTAATACATAATTTTTCACCCCCTGATTAACACCCACCCCCCCCATCCCATCTAATCTAGACAATCGATAACACCAATGGTTCACATGAAAAAAAAAAGTCCCCCTGACTTCACTTTTTACTTGACATACTTAATTCACAAAACGTTTAGCTTATATCATCTATATAAAGCAGGGAAGGGGTTGAAAGGTATACAATATATATATATATATATCTATTTATATAATCGGGAGTTTGAAATTCCGGCACTGTAGCCTAATCCCAAACTCCTTAGCGTCACTGCGAGCGGAGACGCGTATGCGCCTTCGCGAGCCGCAGACGCTTAACTCACACAGCCGCTATAGCGTTTTCTCGAGCGGCCTCGCGCCCTCCGCTCACAGCAAGACCTGCGCCCCTCACAGCGCCCAATCCGCCCCGGCATGCTGGCATTTGTACTTCCCCCGTCTGTGCACCCACAGGTCTTAGCAGATCACTGATGCTGACAGCGGGGGGGGACAACACAGACAATCAAATCAGGAGGAGGTCAGTGTCAGGAGGAGATGACAGACGCCCGCCGGGGCCTGTGACACTGCAGAGGTCACAGCGGGGCTGTGTGTGCGGACAACGGGGAGGCCGGGGGCTACGGACGTACCGGACACGTCCTCTGCTCCTGGAGATGTGCCGCGGTTCCGCGCTCGCAGCGTATCTGACGCTGGAGCTGCGCTCACCACGCCCACACCACGCCCTCTGCCAAACAACCCACACCTCTCACTAACCTCCTGCAGCTAACCACACCCCATGTTTACCTTTGCCATGATGTCATTTAGCTGCGGCCGCTATCTTTAATAAGGTCAGAAATTATGGCAGTAATCGGATCTCTGCTCCCTCTAGCACGCCCCAACACTGTAGCACCATCTATTAACCCTATTCTCATCACCTATATACTCTGCTACCCACAGAGCCGTCTTTATACTCTGCTACCTCAGACCCGCCTGTAATCAGACCCGCCTTATACCTGCTACCCACAGACCCGCCTGTATACTCTGCTACCCACAGACCCGCCTGTATACTCTGCTACCCACAGACCCGCCTGTATACTCTGCTACCCACAGACCCGCCTGTATACTCTGCTACCCACAGACCCGCCTGTATACTCTGCTACCCACAGAGACGCCTGTATACTCTGCTACCTCAGACCCGCCTGTATACTCTGCTACCCACAGACCCGCCTGTATACTCTGCTACCTCAGACCCGCCTGTATACTCTGCTACCCACAGACCCGCCTGTATACTCTGCTACCCACAGAGACGCCTGTATACTCTGCTACCTCAGACCCGCCTGTATACTCTGCTACCCACAGACCCGCCTGTATACTCTGCTACCTCAGACCCGCCTGTATACTCTGCTACCTCAGACCCGCCTGTATACTCTGCTACCTCAGACCCGCCTGTATACTCTGCTACCCACAGACCCGCCTGTATACTCTGCTACCCACAGAGACGCCTGTATACTCTGCTACCTCAGACCCGCCTGTATACTCTGCTACCCACAGACCCGCCTGTATACTCTGCTACCCACAGAGCCACGTGTATACTCTGCTACCCACAGAGCCACGTGTATACTCTGCTACCCACAGACCCGAAATGGAACCTAATGTATATATTAATAAATAATACTAAATGTACACAACAGTGCTGCAGACACATACCTTGGCATACGGGCCACCGGG
The DNA here is from genome assembly GCA_033576535.1 of Allobates femoralis. Classification (NCBI taxonomy): domain Eukaryota; kingdom Metazoa; phylum Chordata; class Amphibia; order Anura; family Aromobatidae; genus Allobates; species Allobates femoralis. Next base: position 23,848 of record JARQOC010001450.1, read on the forward strand.
TGAAGGAAGGACAGCCGGTCATAAAAATGGTAGTGGTTGAGCAATGGAGCGGCTCCCGGTTGTCTCTCTGAGTACTGCCGGTACTGCTTCTTATGCTGGTCCCGGCAGCTCCTCCACCGTTTTTTAAGATGGTCAACTGTGAAATGATTTGAAACCGGCTTTAGAGATGTGTAATATTTGAAACAACAAAAGTATGTGTACAAATCAACAATAACATTTTATTCATTTTGTGTGTGTAATGTGTATACAAGGCACAGTGACACGACAGTGTGGAACATCATCAACAGCATTACGGACATTGAGCTCACGTGGCCACAATCACAAATGAGGCAGGACACATGTCAACGCATAGAGAATGTAATAGTGCGGGCACCAGACTCTGGTCATTAGTGGTATTTATATACACCCAACCCCTTGGCCGAAAGAGCCAGGAGGATCAGACATTAAACTCATTGTACTGTTGTGACCCCATCCAAATATAGGCAACTATGCGGTGGAGCATGATAACACATTCAGGGTCCTGTATACCCTGCTATGGGGGCCCTGTATTCCCACTGCTGGGGGCCCTGTAAACCCACTGGGCCACTGTCTACCCACTGCTGGGGGCCCTGTATACCCACTGCTGGGGGGGCCTGTACACACACTGAGGGCCCTGTATACAGGGACTGACTGGCACCCTACAGTTTGGGTCGCAACCCTCCCTCACTGGCCCGACACAGGTGAGGACGGGGTGTGGGGGGGGGGTGATGACTGGCGGCCGCCTCACAGTCACCGCAGCTCCCGCATTATCCTATGGCTCGCTCCCAGCCGCAGCCTCGCGCTCCTCACAGCCGCTCGCTAACAGTCGCAGCCGCACGCCACTCACAGACGCTCACTCCCGGACGCAGCCGCGTGCTGATGACGTCATCGCGCGGCCAGGAGCTTCCGTTTCCGCCTGCTGCTTCAGGGACATGCGGATTATTCATGCTCCTGCAGCCGCATGACCCGTGGCACCTGGGCCAGTCCGCCCCTGCCTGTATACCACAATATGGGGGCATGTATACCCAGCTGGGGGCCTGTATACTCTGCAGGGGGAGGTGTATACTCTGCTGGGGGGCTGTCTACCAGAGATAGCCGCTGTATACCAGGATGGCGGTGAATATGTTTTCATAGTTTTTCGGGGCAAAAATAGGGGGGTCGGCTTATACACGGGTCGGCTTATACACGAGTATATATACAGTAAATGCAATATATAACGTGTAAACTCATTTAACTTACTTAGATTGCTCTGTTCCTCATGGTCACTCCGATGGAACGCAGGGAACATCTCTTGGGCGATCTCTCTCCAGGCTGTATTAATTTGGGTCGCATCCCCATAGTCAGGATCTGTAGGGAGCCATAGAAATGGACGAGCCTCCACAAGTGCAATAAGACGCAGTGTGTTCACCGTGCCACGTCCTGCTGCCATGATTGCACTGATGAATGGATCGCTCTGTGTGTGCGCCTGTCAGCGCGACTCGCTTCCTGTTTCCTTAAAGCATGGTGTGTGCTGGAGAATCCCTTCCCTCGCATCATCGGCTACAAGCCTCAAAATAAGCGAAAAACCAGCGAGTTTGGACTCGCACACTTTCAGAGACACATCAGCGAGTTGTAAATGTCATTATTCGCTATTACTCGGGTCCCTATTCATTAACATTGGACTCGCTGGACTCGCAACGAGTCCCGAGTCCTTGACTCGGACTCGTTGGGGTCTTGCGATTCCGAGTCTTTTCGGACTCGCCCATCTCTAACTCCGACGCCATCGGAACACATGGGGGCAAAACCTGACAGGTAAAAACTATTGTGTGAAGCCTAAAGACTAGCAGCAACTCCTTATATACAGGGTGGGCAATTTATATGGATACAACTAAATACAATGGGAACGGTTGGTGATATCAACTTCCTGTTTGTGGCTAAGGGAGGGGGAAAACCTTTCCAGATGGGTGGTGACCATGGCAGCCATTTTGAATGTGTCCATTTTGGATCCAACTTTATCTTTTTCAATGGGTAGAGGGTCATGTGACACATCAAACATATTGAGAATTTCATAAGAAAAACAATGGTGTGCTTGGTTTTAGCGTAACTTTATTCTTTCATGAGTAATTTACAAGTTTCTCTTTGTATACAGCCACTGACATGTCGCAGAGGTTACCATGTGAGGAGCGGATAGAAATTGTGTCGATATCTGGTGAATGCAGTACCCGGGTCATTGCAGCAGCATGCAGTCTGAGAGTAGAAATAATTCAAACACATGTACCCACACCCAGGGACCCCTGTATATGGTGTTCAGGGCCACAGAGGTTCACCTCGCCATGTGCTGTCCCTTAGAGCAGTTCCATTCCTGATGGATTGAACCGCCATCACAACTCTTGTCACTCTGGTTCCTTCAATGAGTCTAATTTGCTTTAGCAGTTGCCATGATGACTCCTATTTTGCAACTCTAATCTCTGCAGCCATTCCTGAAACCACAGATCCAACTTGCTCACCCTTTAGATCACCTCTTGTCTGTGCAGACCAACAACTGCTCAGCCGAGCCAATGACTTTGTAGATTAACCTGTCCAAATGAGACATACCAAGTTACACCTGTAATCATCATGGTCAGATGCAGCCAGACTCTGTGTGGACTTTGTGATAAAGTCCATGGAGAATCTGCCACAAAGCACTCTGATCCTCCAGGCAGCTTATCCATTCCAGCACATAGTACTGATGAAGGTGTAGCTTGTAGAGTTTGAGCCCTCATGGGCAGGGTCCTCTCTTCTCACCTACTGTATCCCCACCCATCCCTTGTAGACTGTGAGATCTCGCGGGCAGCATCCTCTCTCCTCACCAACTGTATCCTCACCCATCCCTTGTAGACTGTGAGCCCTTAAAGGCAGGGTTCTCTTCCCCACCTACTGTATCCTCACCCATACATAGTAGACAGTGAGCCCTCGTGGGCAGGGTCCTCTCTCCCCACCTACTGTATCCTCACCCATACATAGTAGACAGTGAGCCCTCGTGGGCAGGGTCCTCTCTTCTCACTTATTGTATCCTCACCCATCCCTTGTAGACTGTGATCCTTCGATGACAGAGTTCTCTTCCTCACCTACTGTATCCCCACTCATCCCGTGTAGACTGTGAGCCCTTGTGGGCAGGGTCCTCTCTCCTCACCTACTGTATCGTCACCCATCCCTTGTAGACTGAGCCCTCTCAGGCAGGGTACTCTCTCTTCACCTACTGTATCCCCACCCATCCCCTGTAGACTTTGAGCCCTCGCAGGCAGGGTCCTCTCTCCTCACCAACTGTATCCTCACCCATCCCTTGTAGACTGTGAGCCCTTAAAGGCAGGGTTCTCTCTCCCCACCTACTGTATCCTCACCCATACATAGTAGACAGTGAGCCTTCGTGGGCAGGGTCCTCTCTCCTCACCTATTGTATCCTCACCCATCCGTTGTAGACTGTGATCCTTCGATGACAGGGTCCTATCTCCTCACCTACTGTATCCCCACTCATCCTGTGTAGACTGCGAGCCCTTGCGGGCAGGGTCCTCTCTCCTCACCTACTGTATCCTCACCCATCCCTTGTAGACTGAGCCCTCTCAGGCAGGGGCCTCTCTCCTCACCTACTGTATCCTCACCCATCCCTTTTAGACTATGAGCCCCCACGCCTACTTTAGCAGGAAGTTCCTTATTTTTCAATACTACATCCCAGTGATTGGCTGTGGGACAAGGGGGAAGCAAGTGCCAAACTGTGCTGCAGTGACACCACAGGTCAAAAGAGGTATTACACAGTTCTTATTAAAATGAGTGGGCTGTACATGTGACATGGACATGGTGAGTCCTCCACAGAGAGAGACATTCTTTGTAGCCACCTTCCCTCTGTCCGGCGATGAGCGTCCTAAGCAGTAGACTCTCTTTATTTACTTTAACCGTAATAAATGGGTTTTTGCTTGATTTAATCAGCTAGAAGTAGTGTGGAGAAGACAGTTTGTTTTCACGATAGTAAAGAATGTTGTGGAATAATGGATCTTTGATCTGCGGAGAATACAATTATTTCCTTTCTCCCTTTTTTTGATGGGAGAGTTATGTGATGGGCACATAAAAGTCATTGATAGTGTTTTTAGGATTTAGTACAGCTCATCCCGGAGCTTGATGTTTACAAGGAAAGCTAAAGTCGATGAATAAACTGCAGTTCCACTAAGTATTCTCCGCACATACTGTTTCCTTGGGTAATTTATTCTAAGCATGGTAGTTGGAAGCAAAAGGTGAACACGCATATATTATCAAGAGCTAGCACATAAAATTCAGTACATAAGTTTATTAGACACTACATTTAGGAAACATAGCAGTGAAGTGAGAAATCCACTGACTCATCAAACCCATATTGAAATGATCTTGTATATGGCTTTAGTGCAGCTGGTGGTAAGTGATGAGGATGTGAGATGGTAAGTGACACAGTATAAAGTCCATGGGCTGGAAGGCTAGGGCAGCTTTATAGTGAATTGCTCGATTTCAGTGGATTTTCCTATCACTTTACAGGACACTGAAAAAAGATGACACTTTCCACAGCATAAATCAGGGAGCGCAAACTGTGTTCAGCAACTGAAATAGGAAGAAATGAAAGATTTCTGCCCCGAAGTCTATAGAGGTGAAAATGCAGCAGTAGAATATAAAACACACTGTCACTCAGGTATTAAATCAGGTATCAGGTATTAAAAAAATAAGAGAACTTATGTTCCCTCAAATTGTAAACTGAAATGTTTCAACACACTAAACTAATTTCAGTCCTTATAATATTTATATGTGGTGACCTGGTGCTCTGTGTCCTGTGCAGAGATCACAGTGCAGAGAGGGTAGGCACTGAGCTTTGACCACCATCTGTTGTGAGCATGCTCTGTGGTCTGTGCAGAGATCACAGTGCAGAGAAGGTAGCAGTGAGCTTTGACCACCATCTGTTGTGGACATGCTCTGTGGTGTGTGCAGAGATCACAGTGCAGAGAGGGTAGCAGTGAGCTTTGACCACCATCTGTTGTGGACATGCTCTGTGGTGTGTGCAGAGATCACAGTGCAGAGAGGGTAGGCACTGAGCTTTGACCACCATCTGTTGTGAGCATGCTCTGTGGTCTGTGCAGAGATCACAGTGCAGAGAAGGTAGCAGTGAGCTTTGACCACCATCTGTTGTGGACATGCTCTGTGGTGTGTGCAGAGATCACAGTGCAGAGAGGGTAGCAGTGAGCTTTGACCACCATCTGTTGTGGACATGCTCTGTGGTGTGTGCAGAGATCACAGTGCAGAGAGGGTAGCAGATGAGTTTTGACCACCGTCTTTTGTGAGAATGCTCTATGGTCTGTGCAGAGATCACAGTGCAGAGAGGGTAGCAGTGAGCTTTGACCACCGTCTTTTGTGAGCATGCTCTATGGTTTGTGCAGAGATCACAGTGCAGAGAGGGTAGCAGTGAGCTTTGATCACTATCTGTTGTGGGCATACTCTGTGGTGTGTGCAGAGATCACAGTGCAGAGAGGGTAGCAGATGAGCTTTGACCACCGTCTTTTGTGAGCATGCTCTATAGTCTGTGCAGAGATCACAGTGCAGAGAGGGTAGCAGTGAGCTTTGATCACTATCTGTTGTGGGCATACTCTGTGGTGTGTGCAGAGATCACAGTGCAGAGAGGGTAGCAGTGAGCCTTGACCACCGTCTTTTGTGAGCATGCTCTATGGTCTGTGCAGAGATCACAGTGCAGAGAGGGTAGCAGTGAGCTTTGATCACTATCTGTTGTGGGCATACTCTGTGGTGTGTGCAGAGATCACAGTGCAGAGAGGGTAGCAGTGAGCTTTGACCACCGTCTTTTGTGAGAATGCTCTATGATCTGTGCAGAGATCACAGTGCAGAGAGGGTAGCAGTGAGCTTTGATCACTATCTGTTGTGGGCATACTCTGTGGTGTGTGCAGAGATCACAGTGCAGAGAGGGTAGCAGTGAGCTTTGGCCACTATCTGTTGAGGACATGCTCTGTGGTCTGTGCAGAGATCACAGTGCAGAGAGGGTAGCAGATGAGCTTTGACCACCATCTATTGTGGACATGCTCTGTGGTGTGTGCAGAGTTCACAGTACATAGAGGTTAGCAGATGAGCTTTGTTCACCATTGCAACTTCAAAATTGCAATGAAGCAACAGGGCTGCAAGCATCATGACTTAGCAACTTCAAGAGACTTGCGCCTTCTACGGTGGTCAGCATAGAAATAGATTCTATAACCGGCATCAGATGATGGAACACATAGACTATTTAAAGTGGAGGGGTGTGGTCACATAAAACTACACCTGAGATAGGACTAACAAAGAACTACCAACAAGGAAAGAGTCCAGAATGCCTGTGGCATCAAAAGAAAGAATATACATTTAAAAACCAGAGTATCACAATGTAATGTGAACCTCAAGGTCCAAGACTCGTCAATGATTTCCCAATGATGACTGGAGAGGTGAAGCTACCACGCACACTGGCTCTGCATTATACAAGGTGAGTGGAGGGACTGTGAGGGATTTGGCATGTGATGGCAACAAGGGGAAGGACTCATATCGGGTCGTTAGGGATCTCACAGGTGAGTATCAGAGGTGATCCATCTAAGGTCTTCCTCTCTTTCCATCTCCATTGTTTCCCTTGTGTTTCTCCACACTCTGGGAGTTGTTTATATCGGTGTCACAGGCCTCAGACCTGATCCATACAATGCAATAATTGTCACACAATTTAGTTTTTTTTCAAAACCAACATTGAATCTAAGGGTGTTTTCACATCTAAGGTTGTTGTGCGTTTTGCTAAATTTGGGTTTTAGGTGTTTTTACCGCTAAAAACGCATAAAAAGCGCTAGCATTTTTGCCCGCATTGATTTCAATGGGAACGTATGTAAAAACTCATGTAAAACGCATGTGCGTTTTCAAAAATGCATGCGTTTTTGCCAACACTGCCCAAAACGTCAGGGAAGACGTTTTGTGCTGCATTAGCAAAAACGCATGCGTTTTTGAAAACGCACATGCGTTTTACATGTGTTTTTACATGCGTTCCCATTGAAATCATTGCGGGCAAAAATGCTAGCGCTTTTTATGCGTCTTTAGCGGTAAAAAACCCTAAAACCCAAATTTAGCAAAACGCACAACAACCTTAGATGTGGAACAGGCCTTATACATCATTGGTTTCCAGGTGTTTGAAAACTCCAGCTTCCAGTATAAACCTGACAAATATAAGTAACCAGAGCATGGTGTGAGTCAGGTGCAAACATATCGCTGGTGTAACCTACGCAACTGCACGGGGTCCAAGAGCTAAGGGGACCAGTAATGCCCAAAGCAGGTGGAATTGTACATTTGGATGAGCCTAAGCCTATATGAGATTGGAAAGGGCTCCTATATCATTCTGGCACAGAGGCCCTCTCCTGTCAATGTCTGCCCCTGGTAGAAGTTTCGCTGCGTAGCCATAGGGAAAATGGATCAATGCAGTCAGAGTCATGGACACAGAAGAATAGTTCATGCAGAACTTCAACTGTTCCTTATTGTCAGTGTACAATATTTTTTTTTACCCATTTACACAAATAAATCCCTCTCTGGCTGAGCACCAGCTAGAAATCAGGTTCAGTGACTAAATCCAACACAGAGGCAACATCTACTTGTGAGGTGCATGTTCTTTCCACACCTTATAAGTATGTCTATTGGGTTCTGGTCTTCCTCTTTTCTTTGTTCCTTCTATTCTTCCCGCCATGATATTGTGGCGTACCTGTGGTATGGCTGCCACAAATGGTATTTCTTAAACATCAATTATAATGCCATGTCTGAAGAGAATTTGAGCTCTCTCTGCTGGAAATTTGAAGCATTCACACACTGCCTGATCTCTAACCAGGAGCTGGGCACTAGGGCCTGTTTCCTAGCTGTGGCTCAGTCTCTGGTTGGGAGAAGGGGCAAATTTTATTTTCAATTCAGTGATTAGTAAGACAGAGAAGAGTGAAGGAGAAGGTTCTGGGGTAAAGGCAGCAAGAGCTGCTTCCCAAGGAACGTGTAGCCCAGCAGGGTACCAGTCCCTACACAACTCAGGGATTACAGACCCTGGTGTCAGTAATACATAGGGTCAGAGAATTGCTGGAAGGAACAGCTAATTACTGGACCTGCATTGCCTGCCTGGCAGGAGCAATCCACAGCAGAGAAGGAAGGAGTACAGGACAGCAAAAAGGCACCTAGAAACCTACCAAGTTATAGAAGTCAGTAGTAAGGCTATATTTCTTACTCAGTTCCCATCAGACTGGCCAGACCACAAGCCTAGTGGTGTCTGTATCATTCTGATATTGTGAAAGGACTTCAGTAGAAGCAAAAGACTGTTTTCGGCTGTTTATTTCTCTGCTTCCCTGTTCCTCATCATTACTGCTACCACTCTCATCATCACTCTCCCCTTGGAGCCAGCCCTGGTTGTGATGGGTTTAACAAATGCACTGCCACTATGTCTATCTTCCAGGGATCTCCTGCAGTGCCAGCCATATCTGGATGATTATCTGAAAAGGTGTCACAAACTCTTATTATTTCTTTATAGCCTTTTATTTCTCCATTTTTACGCTCCCTTTTCAATGTGAGCCAGAACCTAACCCTTGTCCAACTGCTGGACACCCCAGCCATTAGCGCTCAATGTGGCGCCCCAGCCATTAGCGCTCAATACGGCACCCCAGCCATAAGCGCTCAATGTGGCGCCCCAGCCATTAGCGCTCAATGTGGCGCCCCAGCCATTAGCGCTCAATGCGGCGCCCCAGCCATTAGCGCTCCACAATGTTCTTCAACAGTGATTGCTCTCTCCGTATGTTGTATAAGCTATGGAAAATCAATAAATCCCTTTAGGTCTGTGTTAACAAAATGACAAAACAAATTATCTATGTTACAAAATATCTGCATCATTTCACTAAAAAGAAGTAGAAAAAGTAACGGCAGAAAGTTGAGTGTGGTAATGTGACCTTGGAGCGAATCGTACCCGGAGTAAACATTTATCATTTCTTTAGTATGTGTTCCAGTATATACAATTATTCATTTTATCTGTGAGAGCTCATCCAGCGCCTCTTGAGAGACATTAAATATTCTCTGATGAATGAGGCCGAGTATAAATGATGTCCCGTAATACAACCCTGCTTTAATTAAGGCCTTTTGCATTGTAGTCTATTGATTTTTGCATACTGTATTGAATATGTACATTGATTATGTATTCCTTCCCTTGTTAGTATAGTTTATGACCTAAAGAGTTCACTTTGCCAAAGTAAAACAAATGCATCGGGATGAAACTCAAAAAATAGATGTAATAAATCTTTCCACAGTATCTGTTTCATATTTATTCTATAGCCAAGAACAGTATCTATATGTCCATCCATATCTATCTATCTATCTATCTATCTATCTATCTATATGTCCATCCATATCTATCTATCTATCTATCTATCTATCTATCTATCTATCTATCTATCTATCTATCTATCTATGAAAGAAAGTAGCACAGCTCTTTTCTGGGTGTCTTAAATATTAAATAATTTGACTGCAGCACTCCTTGTTCTCTTTCAGTCTGCCTTTATTGGGCTTCAGGTGTACAGCAACGTTTCGGGAACAAACTCCCTTCCTCTAACAGCTATCCACAACTAAAGCAAGACCTTTTATACACCTTAATTGCATCTCATTAGCATATTCACATGATTACATAAAATATTAATATTCACTCATCATATAAGGCCAGCTTCAGACTGCGTTTGAGATCCGATCCGTAGCTGTCCGCTTGAGGCAGACAACCGCGGACCGGATCAGCACACAGGACTGGGGGGCTAATATGCCCTCCGGTCCGGTGTGCAGCCGCACGCAGCTGCAGGCGCTGACTGGTCAGGACCGTGGCGCCCGCGGTCCTCACCTATCAGCAGCAGGAACTGCGTGCGGCTGCACACAGGATCGGAAGGCATAATAGCCCCCCAGTCCTGTGTGCTGATCCGGTCCGCGGCTGTCTGCTTCAAGCGGACAGCTACAGATCGGATCTCAAACGCAGTGTGAAGCCGGCCAAACATGACATTCCCTGTCTCATTATATATACCCCTTATGTGCTCTATACATCATTCTAACACCGCCTGGTGTTTTATATTACATTTCCTTAAGTTATCTCATTTACTTATACCTTGTAATGTTATGTTCCATAATGTGTTATACATCAGATTATGCCTAAATTGATTTCAGCTGCCTGATATCATGTTTTTTTGGCAGTGTTATACTCACCGAAGCGCTTTCTCATTTTCAGCGTCGCCAGTCCCCATGTGCCAGACGCCCGCGCCTGCGCACTGCGCATTGTTTACAGCCATTGCCATGGCTGTCTCGGATATCCGCCCCACGCCATCTTAGGACTCCGGCGCATGCGTAGTACCTATTATGAGGTCTGCACCCATCGCTGGAGTCCATCAGCACTGCACTAGCCTTAAAACTTTTATTGTGTTGCGCTCCTTTATGCTATTAACTATATTTCACTAATAATGTGCTCTCATCCCTAAAATTAATTTATATAAATCTTAAAGTGCATTCTATGTGGCAGTTTCAACTAAAGTGCAAAAGTGCTGCTAAAATCATCCTGTTAGATTCATGATGACTACATAATCTATATTTAATACTCATTTATATGATCTTATTTCTCTTTTGCATTACTCACTGTTAAAGTTTTGTACCTCTTCATAGTCCATTATTTCATCATTTTTACCCTTCACCCAGGGCTTCTCTACCATAGCGCCCTACGACGCTCCTGCACACAGGGCACAGTTATTAAGCTGTATTCCCTGTATACTAGTCATGGGGTCAATAGGATTACATTAATTTTTTTGGACATATATATATGTATAGGTCATACTTATTTTGCTCTATAAATGATTCTCTCAACTAAAAGTGATTTAGTGCATATAATACTTTTAAAGTGCTACCTTCTTTTTTTATATCATACTGGTGATTAAGTTATAGTGTATATACATATAATACATGATTACGTGTCCAGGGTTTAATTTACGACGATGGATATCTATTGGTGGGCTTCTCTCCACTCGCTGCTGTTGCCATGATATCTTTCAGCTGTTACATTCTCCTTCTGCCTTAACATGAAACAAAACACGGACATAAGCATACATAAGGAATTATGAAACCCATAAGAGTACAAATATAGTGCGAACTTATCCTTCACCTATTATTAGTGTCAAGGTTGTGACTAGTGCTCCTTACTTTATACTACAGTACATCAAATTCACTTCTCCCTAGGGTTGTCCAGGCTGGTTTCATTCTCATATTTATTCTAGCATAATATTTAGTCTATAATCGACATTCATCCCTTTTGGTTTTAATGTGTCTAATTTATGAATCCATTCCTATTCCTTAATTTTTAACATCCTTGTTCTATCTCCTCCTCGCCTTTGCTGGGGTACTCCACTGCCCCCAGTCTGCTCTGGTCTTTCTTACTTCCTCGCCTTGCCTTCGACCCTCACTCTCGGGTTCCTGACACTAGCTAAGGCGGTACTCTGACTCGGGCCTAGCATGGCTCCGACATCAGGTCGTCTTCATAGTCCTCCCTGCAGCTGCACTGCCTAACGCCACCCCCAGCACCAGTATTTATAGGGGATCTTGCATAAGAGCAGCAGTTGAGCTCCCCCTACAGGCCTGGGGTGGAAGGTGTTCAGTGTGTAGGTTACCTGTAGTGGAAATCCCTCCATGCTCTAGGTGTTCCTGTGGCTGCCTGTACCGCAGGGTGCCACATTCGGCACTTGCATTATCATCGCAATCAGACAAATCCGGCACTTCCGGTACCGGACAAAAAATGTCGCTAACTGTGGTTTTAAGATAAGCCAGAAGTGCCGGATTTGCGATGAAAATGCAAGTGCCGCATATGTCGGGAACACCAATACAAACACAAAATACGTCAGCCCGAACGCAATTCTACCGCAAGTGTAAAGCATCCAGTTTTTGCAAAAAAGGTGGAATTCTGCCGGATTTACAAAAATTACCTTAATAAAGCATCAAAGAACAACATAAAACTACAACAAAAGAGGACTATAATACACATTACATGAAAACATTAGATCCAAAGAGAAATGGTGCTCCCCAGATACAATCAATGACTCTGTGATATAAAGCCCTTAGAAACAACATTTTAAGGAGGAATCGCCTCCAGGGAAAACAAGATAAAAAACACTATTTTCCTACAAAAAGCAACACGAGTAGAGAGCAGTCTGATAAAAATCAATTGTAACCTATATTTTTAATGTGCATTTTATTTGTTCATTTATCTTATGCTGTGCCATTTGTTGCTGAGCCATTATGGGCTGGGCAGTGCAATTTATCCTACAGGGGTAAAAAGGTAACGAAGACTGAAAGTATTCATAAGAACGAAATAAATTGCGATACTAAAAGTAGATTAACGGAGCTGATGGATCACTTCTAATGTGCAAATAACTCTTTGGAGTCAGATAAACATAGTTAAGTTTAAAAAACTGCGGCACTTCTAAATGGACAGTCAGACGAAGGCAACGGGAATTAACTGGCTGTTTATCACGGCGTAATTGTGTAGAATATCTCGTATAAATATGAGGCAGGCAAACAGGACTCTTATCTGCAAATGAAATGGATGGAGGGGATAATTCCGAAGCATTACGGTTCCGTAACAAGGGATATTTATTTTACTGGTTGAGCAGTGTCAACCGGCAGAATAAAAAGATAACGCGGTATCTGCAAGAAATGGTACTGTGACTATAATGACAAATGACCGGAGCCCTGGATGACTTAACCCACAGTGTGCTGGAGTGTTAGAAAAAACATACCTGATTCTTACCCAATCCTACCTCAATGCATGCATTCCCCAAAGTCACAGATTAAAAATAAACAGAATTTAAGCCATGTTATGACTGTGTATCGGGGCAACTGAGTTGGTCGACAGGGTAGGGGGTACTTGGATACTAAGACAGGGGGTTCACTTCGATGGGGATCATGGCTGGTCGGTTCCCGGTTCCATGCCCTGGACCCTCAGTGGCGGGGTGGGGGTGATGATGATGGGGGAATTGTAATGTGACGCCACCTGTGGTACCTGGTAATAGGGTCACCAGCGCTGCGGCCGGCCGCTGAGGTGATGGGAATGCAGCTTTGGTAGTACAGCCCCCACAGGTGGAGCTTTACCTCAGGGCAGCGGGGTGGATGAGGGGAGTAGTATTAGCGGTTCTGTTGTGAACGCTGCAGGCGGCGGCAGTGAAGCAGTCACACAAACACACAATAGTCTCTGTTTCAGTACCTTTTTACTGATGTTCGGTAACAGGCACGGTCCAAGAGGGTAACCAGATTATCAATGCAGTTTGGGACATCCACCTTGGAAATTTGCGAGGCCTCCTCTATTAGTGTGTGCGGTAATTGGGGTAAGTTCTGCCTGGAGCTGAACCTGCCGCTTTTTTCCATTTCTCCCTCTCAGGATGCTACTCCACAACTGACAATGAGGACCTTGCTGTGGGGATCCCTATTCTCCTCTGGGGCCCCTGGTCCTATGCTTTGTCAGGTTTGGTGTCTTGCTTTATTTACTTCAGGGGACTAGATCCTCCTGATCTGTCCGGGCTTTCTCTGCTACCACTAGATTAATAGCAGCTTTGGACTCTGGTGTCCAGGTGGGCTAAAGGGATCTCAGATCTGTTCCCTTCTTTTGTCTTCCTACCTCTTCCACTGGCCTCCGTTCCTCTCTCTAGGGCGCTGCACAGCTGGGTCAGGTTTCCTGGTTCTGGGCCTGGCTTGGTCTCAGCAACCAGCTCCTTCCAGTCCTACCACTGACTACTCACTCACTGACTGACTGGCTGGAACTTACTTACTCCTCCCTTCAGGCCTGGATCTTTATAGAGGATCTTGCTTAGGGACAGCCAGTGGGGCTCCCCCTCCAGGTCTGGGGTGGAAGGTGTTGTGCGCTGTGTGTGCCAAGGTGTACATCCCTCCCTGCATCGGTGGGTCCTGTGGAAATCCCTCACAGGGGTGCCACATTCCCCCCTAGTTAACTTCAGTCCTCCGGGACTGAAACATTTTTCAACAAACATAACATAACATTACTATTTACATTTGAAATTTGTACAGAGTCTCAAAATAAAATTTACAAAAAACAGGGAAAAACAGGTAACCAGTCCATACAGCGCTAGTCCATCCGCTGCAGGCTGTTTAAAGTATTTTTGCCACCACCAGTTCTGTGACTATAGTCCATTTTTGAAATTATAAAAAAAGAATTCAAAAAGTCCAACAGGTAAAGTCTCTGTATGCTTAAAAATTCAAAACACAACAACCACTTACTACGGGTGCCTCGGCGTAGGAGTCCTAGGTACTGCATGGGCCTCTACCGGTCATAAGCGCTGTAGGCCTCCTGGCCCTGGGGTCACCTATTGGCCAAGATTTTGCTCTCCCTAGAAGTCTCCTTATGCCAACTCCACTCACCCGTCTTCATGATGTTGTGTACCTGGTGTGAGCAGTCTTAGCCTAATCTTCACCCATCTATACACTAACATTAGTTACATATTAACATTTTAAAAATATTTACATTTCCCACATTTTACCGCTTATTCTCTGTATCTGAACGGTGGGTGTCCGAAATTGACACGGGTTGATCTATGTACTTCTGGTGTATGACTAGCATGAGTGGGTCTGTGTGTTACAGGTAAACTGGGTAACAGTCTGCAACCATCTGATCTCACAGTAGGAATGGCAGGTGCGCCAATTGCAGGATTCTCTGGTTCCGATACAACAGGCTGTACTTCTGGTACTTGGTCGGGTTCTTCTACTGGTTGTGGGAAGATCAACATTGGTATTAGGTATGCACCTTCTATTTGGGGCCAATCTGCAGGTAGTTTTCCTTTGAGTGTCTAGACTGTCTTTGGCTCCTCTTCTTTGGGTTCTGGACAAGGGACATATTCCTTTGGCTGTGGTGGTTGAGGGTACTTCTTTAAATGATCTCTGGACACTGTTGCTGTTGTTTCTCCATTGTCTTTGCTGACCAGACAGGTCTTCTGGTTGTCAAAGTTTGATGGTAACACAGTGTATGGTTCTGATTCCCATTGATCATCTAATTTGTGGAGTCTCCTTTTCCTTTTCAAAACCAATTCACCTGGTGTTACGGGTGTTCCTTGTGCACTTTTGTTAAGGTTGGTTTCTTGTCTTCCTCTGGATTTTGCAAGACTTCTCTCAACACATTCCTGTATTTTACTTACTGCTCTGTTAATCTGGTATCTCAATCTGCATCTGAGGTGTCTTCTTCAGGAACTACAATGCCCATTTCAAAGTCTACTGGCAATTTTCCTGGTCTTGCTCTCATGAGGTATGGAGGGGTACAATTTGTTGAGCTTACTGGGATGTTGTTGTAGATGTCAGCAAGGTCTGGTAACTTGTCTGGCTATCTGTTTTGCTCTTTAAGGGCAGAGTTTTCAACAATTCTATTACCAAGTGATTCATCTTTTCGCACATTCCATTAGTTTGAGGATGGTAAGGCGTGGTACAAATTGTCTTGCATCCATATAGCTTACAGAACTCTTGAAATACTTCAGCTTCAAAGGCAGGACCTTGGTCTGTCAATACCTGTTCTGGATACCCGTGTGTACTGCAGAAATAGGCTTGAAAGGTTTTTCGGCTGTCTGAGCTGTTAAGTCTTTCACAGGAGCTACCACAAGGAATCTGGAATAGTGGTCCGCCATGGTAAGAGCATAGGTATAGACCGATCTGCTGGATGTCAGTTTGACATAATCTAAGGCTGCCAGTTCTAATGGCTGTTTAGTAATGATAGGCTGTAGTGGTGCTTTCTGGCTGTTATGGTCTTTTCTTCT
Organism: Allobates femoralis; assembly: GCA_033576535.1. Taxonomy (NCBI): domain Eukaryota; kingdom Metazoa; phylum Chordata; class Amphibia; order Anura; family Aromobatidae; genus Allobates; species Allobates femoralis. Next base: position 39,687 of record JARQOC010001450.1, read on the forward strand.
TAATGAGCATGGTCCACAATTTTTACACCATTTCGCTATGGTAGACCTCATGCCGATCCAATAGAATCTCTCACGTAACAATATTTCCAGTTTTCTCCATCCAAAGTGTCCTACTCCATTATGGTACTCTTCTAACACCATTTGGATGTCTCTCTTTGGAACCATAATTTGCCATACCATTTCATGCTTTCTAGGATTGATATACCGTGTGCACAATTGACCTTAATAGATGAATAACCTGCTTCGATCTTTCCACAGGTATTGGGCCTCTGGTGGAGCATTCTTTTCATGTTGGGAATCCAGTTGGGTTACCAGTCTCTTCACTAGCCTCACTGCCGAATCACTGTCTTGTGTTTCTTTCCATCCATAGTGAGGCAACGGGTTTAGTGCAACATTCTGATGGTTCTGGTAGATATGGGTTTCTGTCATTTTCCATTTTCAACTTTTATGGAAAGCTGGGAGTTCTACTTTCTCCAAGTCATCTGCCTCTTTTTCAAGTCCTTGCAAATGTACTTGAGAGATTCTGGAGAGGGCATCAGCATTTGCATTGTTACAGCCTGCTCGGTACTTGATGGTAAAATCATAGTTCGATAGTCGGGCCATCCAGCGTTGCTCCAATGCGCTAAGCTTCGTGGTATCCAAATGTGTTAACGGATTGTTGTCCATGAAGACGGTAAATTTTGAAGCTGCCAGGTAATGCTTGAACCGCTCTGTTATAGCCCAGACCAAGGCCAGGAACTCCAACTTAAAGGAACTGAAGCTGTCCGGGTTCCTCCCGGTGGGTCGAAGTTTTCTGCTGACATAGGCAATTACTCTTTGCTTGCCATCTTGTATCTGGGATAGTACTGCTCCCAGGCCTATATTGCTTGCGTCGGTGTAGAGGACGAATGGTAGGTTATAATTGGGATAAGCCAGGATTTCCTCACCGGTCAGAGCCCACTTCATCTACTGGAAGGAGTCTTCTTGTTCCTTTCCCCATTCCAATGGTGGCTCTGAAAAACCTTCTCTTCTTAGTTTGGCCTAATAGAAGATCTTGTAGGGGCACTGCCATCTTTGTGTAGCCCTTAATGAATCTTCTGTAGTACCCAACCAATCCTAAGAATTGACGTACCTCTCTGACGGTGGTTGGTCTCTGCCAGTCCTGGATGCTGTCACTTTTTCTGGGTCTGGTGCTACTCCATCTGCGCTGACCACATGACCGAGGTATTAGACTTTTGGTTTCAGGAGGTGACATTTAGGTGGTTTGAGCTTTATTCCGTACTTTGTTAGAGCTGTAAATACCTCCGCCAGGTGTTCCAGATGTTCTTCAAAGGTTTTGGAATACACAATGACGTCGTCCAGGTATAAGAGCATCATCTCGAAGATCCTGTGTCCCAGGCAACATTCCATGAGCCTTT
>JARQOC010001451.1:0-41067 GCA_033576535.1 Allobates femoralis
ACCCTAGTTAACGCTGCAACCTAGAGTAGCAGCACTTACATGCACATTTAGTGCAGACAAGAGTAGGTTTTTAGCACGAGGCTTTTGGTGTACCCTAATTAATGCTGCAACCTAAAGTAACAGCAATTAGATGCTAAATTAGTGCAGAGAAGAGTTGTTTTTTTGCACAAGGCTTTTGGTGTACCATAATTTGAGCTAAAACCTACTCCTGCCTATAGTGAGCTAAATAAATCCCTAAAAGCACGGTTTTTTGGATGGATGAGCCTGGAAACCAGCCCCAGATGTGATGCAGGCTGGTATACTGGCACAGCGAAGTTTGGTAGATACCCTGCCTCCCTGTATACTGCTCTATTAGTCTTTAGAAGGAATGTTGTGGTAAATAGACTAGCAGCCCTGTGCCTACACTAGCTGAAAGGCCAGAACTCTGTCCCTCAATCAGAAGCAGCTCTCCCTACACTGACTGTCTAATGGCGCAGAGTGACGAGCACAGCGCGGTCAGGCCTTATAAAGACCTGATCCCGCTGTGCGGCCAGCCAATCACTGTAATGCCACAACCAACATGGCTGTGGCATTACAGCGTCTGTCAGCCAATCCCTGCATGCGGGCTGGCTCTGAAAAGAGCGTTAACATGCAGGGAGGTGGACCCCGAGCACAGCAAGAGTATCACGAGATTACTCGGTACTCGCCGAGTACCCCGAGTACCGTGATATTCGTGCGAGTACCGAGTAGTGACAAGCATACTCGCTCATCTCTACTGCACGGCATTCCACAGTCTGACTGCATTTACTCTGAGTTAAATTTCGATCTGATAGAACATAGATAATTTCTTAGAAGTACTGTTGTGAAATAGGGATGAGCAAGTAGTCAAATACTCGGACTCGCTACACTCGTGCCGAGTAGATCGTAATACTCGGGTATTTGGTGCGAGTAGCGAGTCCAATGTTAGTCAATGGGAGATGCGAGTAATTGTCTGCTGGACCCAAAAAAGCAGTGTGGAGGCTAAGAAAAAGGCTGAAATGGGTGCATGAATGCCGTAAGAGCGAGTTATGATGGAGATCTTCTGACAGCTCAGTGTGTAAATGGTGTAAAGAGAGCGATCTGCCCTAGGGGCTGTATGATGGTTAACACAGGAAGAAGCCACCCATCATCATCATCACAAAGGCTTCACAATTATAAAGCTTGGACTTCTGGCATTATTGTTCCACTGCCACTGCACAATGGGCAGGCAGTATCTCCAAAAATTAGCCTAAGGGGCTGTATCATGGTTGATGAAGGAAGCAGGCCTCAAGGGCCAAAAAATTATAAAGCAAAGACTACTAGCATAGTTCTTGCAGTGCCCAATGTGCAGGCACAGCCATAGTGTCTCCAAAATTAGCCCAAGGCGCTGTATTATGGTTGATGAAGGAAGCGGGCCTCAAGGGCCAAACAATTATGAAGCTAGCCTAGGACTACTAGCACAGTTGTTGCAGTGTCCAATGGGCAGGCATAGCCATAGCATCTCCAAAAATTAGCCCAAGGGGCTGTACCATGCATGGTTGATGAAGGAAGCAGGCCTCAAGGGCCAAATAATTATGATGCCAGGACTACTAGCATAGTAGTTGCAGTGCCCAATGTCCAGGCATAGCCATAGTGTCTCCAAAAAGTAGCCCAAGGGGCTGTACCATGCATGGTTGATGAAGGAAGCAGGCCTCAAGGGCCAAACAATTATGAAGTTAGGACTACTAGCACAGTAGTTGCAATGCCCAATGTTCAGGCATAGCCATGGTGTCTTCAAAAAGTAGCCCAAAGGGCTGTGTCATGGTTGATGAAGGAAGCAGGCCTCAAGGGCCAAACAATTATGAAGCTAGGATTACTAACATAGTTCTTGCAGTGCTCAATGTGCAGGCATAGCCATAGTGTCTCCAAAAATTAGCCTAAGTGGCTGTGTGATGGTTGATGAAGGAAGAAGGCCTCAAGTGCCAAACAATTATGATGCCAGGACTACTAGCACAGTAGTTGTCATGCCCAACATCCAGGCATAGCCATAGTGTCTCCAAATATTAGCCCATGGGGCTGTATTATGGTTGATGAAGGAAGGGTGTCTCATCACAAGTGCCTCCGATGGGAAATATTACTAAACGGAACATTGTTTTTAGCTTATTGACCATGAGGTACATGTTGCAAAAGCAGGAGTTTAAAACATGTGTAAGAAGAAGAAAAGGGGTTGGTATGGGAAGGGATGGACGTGATCACCAGTTGCCTAAAATAACATTTTGGGTGACTTTAGATCGGGATGCTATCATCAGGAGGGCTTAAATACTCTTGCAAAATCCAGTCCTTGTTAAATTTTATCAGCCTGTCTGCATTCTCTGTAGTCAGCCGTGTGCATGTATCTGTGATGATTGCTCCAGCGGAACTGAAAACATGCTCTGACATCACACTAGCTGCAGGGCAGGCCAGCATCTCCAAGGCTTATAAGGAGAGGTCTGGCCAACTATGCAGCTTCGATACCCAGTAAGTAAACGGAACAGAAGCATCAGGAAGAACGCAGGTATGGTCAATTAGTCGTTGACCATCTTGTGCAACTTCTCGATCCTTGACATTGTTACCGGTCCAGCTAGCCCTTGCTGATGAACCAGTTTATTGAAGATGACCCAGTTTGTGGACATTTTACCACCACCTCTTTTGGACCTGCTGGCCGTGTCTCTCTTCATTAATGCATGCTGTTGCACAGAGCTGGTACCTCTGCTAGCAGCGGTGTCTGAGGGTGATATTGGCATCAAATGATCAACAACGGCCCTCTTGAAGGATTCCATTGTGAAACCCCTTGGTGACTGCAACAGTAGCGAAGGAAATTTGTCCTTGTACCGTGGGTCTAGAAAGGTGGCCAACCAGTATAGATTGCTGTTGAAAATGTGGATCATGCGAGGGTCTTGGCACAGACAGTTAGATATGAAGTGTGCCATGTGTGCCAAGCTGCAAAGAGTCAACTGTTCTGTGACCCCCAGAAGGAGGAACAATACCTATGCTCACCTCACACTGACTCTCCTCCTCCACTGTAATTAAAAGAAAAAACAGATATTTCGCCACACTGCAACTGGAGGAACTTAATACACGGTTTTACTATGTTTGCACTAACCTTTACTGGTTGTGCAACACCCCGCACAACCAGACTGATGGCTTAATGTGGATCACTGTAGTGACAAGGGCCAATATTCCCTCCTCCTCAGATACTCCGGGCCTGGTGGTCGGCTCCTTAGTTCCTCTGGAGATGGAGGTGGGCTCCTTCACTCCTCCACCCGAAGAGGCAGACTCGCTGCACTGGCTTCCGTCCCAGCTCCACACTGTGTATCAGTTGATCATTCAAGGGTGGGTCTTTATGATGTACTGCCAGGTACTGTGGATCTTAGAGCAGCCCACACACCGCACTCCCAACAAGGGAGAAGGAGATTAGCAAATAGAAAACAAGCGGTGTCAGAGGTTTGGAGCGCTAAAGAAACCACGGGTTGGTGATTAAATTACCGATAATTTATTGCACGAACAGCAGGGGTCCAGTATGCCACAACGCGTTTCGACGCACAGATGCGTCTTTCTCAAGTGGATCCACTTGAGAAAGACGCATCTGTGCGTCAAAACGCGTTGTGGCATACTGGACCCCTGCTGTTCGTGCAATAAATTATCGGTAATTTAATCACCAACCCGTGGTTTCTTTAGCGCTCCAAACCTCTGACACCGCTTGTTTTCTATTTGCCAATCTCCTCCTCCACTGGACATGAAGTTGGGGTTGGGAGTCCCCTGTATAGCATGAGGTGTCCCCTCGGTACCACTGAAAAAGAATCCTCTCCCTCTTCATCATCCTCATCCCCCAATCTTGCCTGATGAGATTGGCTGGGCTGTGTTGGATCACCCATTGTGAAGTCTTGCGCTATACCCAGCTGCTGGGCACTCAAAGATTCCATTTTTAGATTATGCAGCGATTCTTTCAGCAAACATAGTATAGGGATGGTCACGCTAATAATAGCCTGATCACCGCTCACAAGCTTGGTGCAGTACTCAAAGTTATCAAGCACCTCACAAATGTCAGTGATCCACACCCACTTAACAGTCTCAGTCTGACGGACATGTTTAAGCTGGTATTGACCAAGTGCTCTCTGCTGCTCACTTATCATTGCCCACATCTGATATGTTGAGTTCCACCGTGTTGGCAGGTCGAAATTGATTTTGAAGCGCTGCAAGACCAGGAACAGCGGTTCAGGAATGCCGAAATGGGTGCAAATAAGGCACACCTTCTCAAGTAGGTACGGCAAGTCAGGGTATGTTTTTATAAATTTCTGCACCACTAGGTTCAGCACGTGAGCCATGCATGGCACGTGTACCAGCTTTCCAAGCTTTAAAGCCGCCACCAGGTTACACCCATTATCGCAGACAACCAGACCGGGTTGGAGTTGCAGTGGGGAGGGCCACTGATCGGTCTGTTGTTTTATTCCTTTTCACAGCTCTGCTGCAGTGTGTGGTGTTTCACCTAAGCAGATGAGCTTCAGCAGAGCGTGTTGCCACTTTGCCAATGCGCTGCTGCACAGCTCCCAATTTGGGAGTGATGTGGAGGGTAATTCAGCATAGGATGATGAGGCGGTGGAGGAGGAGGAAGAGGAGAGAAAGGAGGTATATGATAAGGCGGAAACCCTAATTGAGGTTGGGCCCGCTATTCGTGGCGTGGGTAGGATATGTGATGATCCAGTTTGAGACTTTTTCCCACCCTCCATCAGGTTGAGCCTGTGTGCTGTGATAAAAGATGTATCGTCCCTGTCCACAAGTACTTGTCCAAGTGTATGTTGTAAGGTGTAATCAAATAGAATATAACCTGGCTCAAGCTCAGTGAGGTGCTCTGAGGAAATATTACCGGAATGATAGAAAAAGTTAGCCTCGGCACACTCCAATGAGAAAATAAAGAGAGATTTTTGTTCTTTGTGTTGCTTTTTATTTACATATAGAGAAAACGTCCCACGTTTCGGCTCAACAAGAGCCTTCCTCGGGGAACTGTGTAAAATTAAAAATAAATAACATAAAGTTGTCACAATTTTTTGACATGAAGAAATACAGCATAGTAATTCACAATAGTAAGGGAATTCACATGCAGGTGTCTCATATATACATGCTCAATAATATGTGGATATACAAATAGTGCACACCCAGTAAGTGTACACGGCCGTAAGTGGTAGATGGCGTACAAAATATTGGTGATGAGTGAGGGGGCAAAGGACCAGAAAAAGGGGGGGAGAAGAAAAATGGTGGGGAGGAAAAACAAAAGAAGCATGCAGAAAACACAGGCGTCAGAGAAGATAAAAGCAAAAAGATAAGAGAGGAAAACACTGTATGCAATAATAAAAGTTGCTGGGGCAGTGAACAGAGTATACTAGCCAGTTAGGGGTGTATGGTATATACCTCAATGATACGTTAGAGTTGATATGGTCAAGAAAGTAGCGGCCTGGGTGGTCACAGAATCTCAGACAAGTGAGAAATTAGAGGATGATATGGAGTACTGGATTATAGGACTCTCTAAAAAAATATATAAAAATACATGAAGATTCCAGTAACAAGGTACCAAAAGAAAGGGGAAGTTAATGTTACTTTGAACCCACAGTCCGCTATACTATAGTGGGTATGTTAGGGACTAGGATGTGAACAGGATATAGCAGACTAAGGGAAATGACATGTTAGATACAAAAATTACCTCATAACTAGGTCAATCAACCTCTAAAAAGGTAGTGGAAGATGAGAAGAATGACCACTTCAACAGGCTTGCTATGGGATAAAAGGAGAGAATAAAGAAATAAGCAGGGATTGAGGTAAATATAGAGAGAGATTAAGGGGTCACGTACCCTTAAATAGAAAGGAGGCACATGACTCCTGTCCTGTGGTAAAAAGAAAGTATAGCAGGCAATTAAATATAGAACATACAGAGGAAAGTGTCTGAACCAGAGGGCTGTGCAGCATTACCTTTATTCCATAGTGTTAGCAGGGGAGGCCAGGATGTGTGTGTGGCTTGGTGCCGCGCTCTTATGAACCCCCCCGTGCTTCCTGGTTGGGCGGGGAGTTCAGAGGCGTCACATGCGCAATGCGCATGCGCGCGAGCGCGGGCGCCATATTGGGAAGGTCGGACGGTGACCGAATATGCGTTCTGCGTATGCGCGAGCGGCAGAAGCAAATAAGACCTTCCTAGGAGTGTTTGAGGCGCAGGAAAGGGTGTAATGCTGTCGCTACGATGGCGGCCGCCATGTTCCTGGTGGAACTGTGCATACAGGTGATGTGCACAGTGGTAGAAGAGGTGGTTGGTGCAGGAAGGCGATGTGCACAGTAGGTGAAAGGCATTTGTAGGTACAGACAGTACCATCCTGATATTCAAAAAAGTCCTGCCTATAAGTAAAGAAAAATAGTTAGAATACATACAGTACATGAATATCAAAGCACATATGACATAATCAAATATGACTATGTACAGCAACCATGAAGTCATTACAAAGTAAAGATATATGGAAACTCCCAATGCAATAACACTAAAGCTCCCGATGCGTAGATTATGAAGTTAAATATATGGGCAACTCCACTCAGTATACCATTTCAGATTCCCTATTTAAACCATATGGAGAGAGAGTATTGAGGTGATAAATCCAGTATGCCTCTCGTTCTTTCAACATACGTATCCTATTGCCTCCTCTCCTAGGTACGGGTATGTGATCAAACACCTGAAATTTTAACTGGCTGATAGAGTGTCGATGTTCAATAAAGTGGGCAGGGATCGGTAGCAATGTGTTTTTACACCTGATGGTCGACTTGTGTTTAGAAATGCGGTCTCGGACATGCTGGGTGGTTTCCCCAACATATCCGAGACCACATGGGCATTTAATGAGATAGATGACGAAATTGGAGTTACATGTGTAGAAGCCGTTGATGTAGAATCTTTTACCTGTTCTAGGATGTGTGAAAGATTCATCCTTGCAAACGTTTGTGCACTGTGCACATTCCAAACAGGGGAATGTGCCTTTCCTGGGGGTACTCAAAGTCTTTTGTTGAATGCTTTTTGTGTTAGATCCGATGTCGGCCCTAACTAATGAATTTTTGAGGTTTCTTGTACGTTTATGACAAATGAGTGGTGGCAATTTGAATTCCCTTATACCCGGATAGGCTTTCTGTAATAAAGGCCAGTGTTCAAGAACAGCTTTTTTAATGAGTGGAAAGAAAGGATGGAACGTGTTGATGAATTTTACTCTGTAGTCTATGTTTCCGTCCCTTTGTTGTGCTTGTTCCTGTGGTGTAGAGTCTATTACTGGGTATCCTCTCTGTAGAAATTTGTTCGTCATTTCGTCATGTCTAAGTTTTTTGGTGGTCGGGTTTGACACGATACGTTCAACCCTTTGATGTTGAGATTTAGGTAGGGCTTTTTTGACATGTTTTGGATGGCAACTTGACCAGTGTAGTAAACTGTTGCGATTCGTAGGTTTGACGTATAAGTCACTGGTCAAGTTGCCCAGCTGGGTCTTAGAGATGAGTGTATCCAGGAAATTAATTTGATTGAAATCATGATGTAGGGTGAAAGTCAGTTTAGGTGTTCTCTGATTTATTTCATCAACAAACATGTTTAGTGTGTTGGTATCACCTTTCCAAAGACAGAAAATGTCATCTATATACCTTAACCACATAATTGCGTTAGATCTGAATAGATGATTAGTGTACACGTGGTCCGTTTCAAATTTATCCATGTAAATGTTAGCGTATGGGGGCGCCATATTGGCCCCCATAGCTGTCCCGCATTCTTGTATAAAGAATTGGTCCTCAAATAAAAAATAGTTGTTATTGAGAACCAATGTAAGGGTATCCAAGCAAAACATTTTTTGCGGTTCGCTAAAGGAAGTATGTTTGTTCAAGAAACAGTGAACAGCCTCAATGCCTCTCTTGTGGTCGATACTTGTATAGAGGCTGTTCACATCAAGTGTGACCAGTATGACGTCATCCGGGATGTTATTTATATGGCGAATATGGTTTAAGAAGTTGGAGGTGTCTTTCACATAAGATTTTATTGTGGGAATTAAGGGAGTAAGAATCTTTTCCAGTGTTATGGATAAAGGTGAAAGCACCGAGTCTGTGGATGCCACAATTGGCCTTCCAGGGGGTCTTTCTAAGTTTTTGTGTATTTTAGGTAGGATGTACAACATTGGTGTAATCGGGTCTTGTTTGTGCAGATATTCTGCCAGTTTTTTGTCTATTGTACCTTGGGCTAAATACAGTTTTACCAAATTATCAATTTTCCTCTGAATTGTAAAGATAGGATTAGTGGGGATTGGTCTATACGTAGACGTGTCTGATAATTGTCTATGGATCTCAGATATGTAATAAGATTTATCAAGCACAACTATGGCACCACCTTTATCGGCTGGCTTAATTACAATTTTATCGTTATCCTTTAAGCTTTTAAGTGCTATGGCTTCCTCCTTACTCAAATTGTGCCTTAGGTGGTAATTGCCTTTCTTAATGTCCTGTATATACATATCGACAGACTGAGATACCAGTGCAATATACGTCTCGACCGGATGTGAAAGTCTTGATGGTTGAAACATGCTCGGGATCCTGATGCCAAGATCCTTCAAGATAAAAGTGTTTGGTGTCATTACTCCAGGAACAGAGATTGGTATGCTTCCACTGTCATTCATCTGATTGAAGTGAACCTTGAGTCTTACAGATCGGTAAAAACGGTTCAGTTCTTGATGAACGAGGAAAGGGTCAAAGGGAGGTGTGGGACAGAAGGAGAGTCCCTTCTGGAGAACTCTGACCTCGGCAGGTGACAGGTAATATGAGGAGATGTTGAACACCAAATTGTTCTTACCTGCGACCGAGTGTGCATCCTGTTCTCCGGGTACGTGTCTGCATCCGCTCCTTCTTCTTCCTCGTCTGGTGTGGTGTTGGGTGGTGCTGGTGGGTTCAGTCTGGGGTCTAAAAAAGGTTTGCGAAGTTTTCCACGACCACCACGACCACGTCCTCGTCCCCCGTCTGAGCCTGATGATCCTGATGAGCCTTGTCGAGGTCTGTAGGGTGGCCCCTCTGGTAAAGTTGTGTAGCTCCATCTATAAACTTGGTTCTTGCTGTAATCGTCCTGATCACGCAAAAACTTATTCTTCTTCCTGATTTTTAATTCGTTGGTGAAATCCTGAAGAGTCTTGTTAGCTTCAGTTTTAAGGCTCGTTAGATCTGCAGAAGAAAGAGTGTTAGCAAGTTGGTTCTCAATAGCAGTAACCTGTTCCTTGACCTTAACTATCTCGTCCTGGAGAAATTTGATGGTGAGGACCATTAAATCGATTGAGCATTTGTTAAGAATATTCTCAAACAATTGACAATATTCTTCATTGTCACTAAATAAAGTTGGTCGGAGGGCGACTCTCAATCCCCTAGGGATCCGTTGCGCTTTCGTGTATTGAGCCAATGTGTAGGAGTGCAGTTCAAAAGAAGCCAATTTCTTCAGCTCCTTCTCATAATCCCTAGATTTTACCTCACGGGTAGGGATATTCAAGAAGTTGTCCGTTTCTCTTACGGTTGAAAGAATTGTAGCTCTTTCCTCTTCATTATACGAGAAGACACCGAATGATGCCATGTAGTGGTTATCAAATGCTTAGATGGGAGCACAAGGTTTAAAAAAGACGTAATCAAATAGAATATAACCTGGCTCAACCTCAGTGAGGTGCTCTGAGGAAATATTACCGGAATGATAGAAAAAGTTAGCCTCGGCACACTCCAATGAGAAAATAAAGAGAGATTTTTGTTCTTTGTGTTGCTTTTTATTTACATATAGAGAAAATGTCCCACGTTTCGGCTCAACATGAGCCTTCTTCAGGGAACTATGTAAAATTAAAAATAAATAACATAAAGTTGTCACAATTTTTTGACATGAAGAAATACAGCATAGTAATTCACAATAGTAAGGGAATTCACATGCAGGTGTCTCATATATACAGTTAGGGCCAGAAATATTTGGACAGTGACACAATTTTTGTTATTTTAGCTGTTTACAAAAACATGTTCAGAAATACAATTATATATATAATATGGGCTGAAAGTGCACACTCCCAGCTGCAATATGAGAGTTTCCACATCCAAATCAAAGAAAGGGTTTAGGAATCATAGCTCTGTAATGCATAGCCTCCTCTTTTTCAAGGGACCAAAAGTAATTGGACAATGGACTCTAAGGGCTGCAATTAACTCTGAAGGCGTCTCCCTCGTTAACCTGTAATCAATGAAGTAGTTAAAAGGTCAGAGGTGGATTCCAGGTGTGTGGTTTTGCATTTGGAAGCTGTTGCTGTGACCAGACAACATGCGGTCAAAGGAACTCTCAATTGAGGTGAAGCAGAACATCCTGAGGCTGAAAAAAAAGAAAAAATCCATCAGAGAGATAGCAGACATGCTTGGAGTAGCAAAATCAACAGTTGGGTACATTCTGAGAAAAAAGGAATTGACTGGTGAGCTTGGGAACTCTAAAAGGCCTGGGCGTCCACAGATGACAACAGTGGTGGATGATCGCCGCATACTTTATTTGGTGAAGAAGAACCCGTTCACAACATCAACTGAAGTCCAGAGCACTCTCAGTGAAGTAGGTGTATCTGTCTCTAAGTCAACAGTAAAGAGAAGACTCCATGACAGTAAATACAAAGGGTTCACATCTAGATGCAAACCATTCATCAATTCCAAAAATAGACAGGCCAGAGTTAATTTTGCTGAAAAACACCTCAAGAAGCCAGCTCAGTTCTGGAAAAGTATTCTATGGACAGATGAGACAAAGATCAACCTGTACCAGAATGATGGGAAGAAAAAAGTTTGGAGAAGAAAGGGAACGGCACATGATCCAAGGCACACCACATCCACTGTAAAACATGGTGGAGGCAACGTGATGGCATGGGCATGCATGGCTTTCAATGGCACTGGGTCACTTGTGTTTATTGATGACATAACAGCAGACAAGAGTAGCCGGATGAATTCTGAAGTGTACCGGGATATACTTTCAGCCCAGATTCAGCCAAATGCTGCAAAGTTGATTGGACGGCGCTTCATAGTACAGATGGACAATGACCCCAAGCATACAGCCAAAGCTACCCAGGAGTTCATGAGTGCAAAAAAGTGGAACATTCTGCAATGGCCAAGTCAATCACCAGATCTTAACCCAATTGAGCATGCATTTCACTTGCTGAAATCCAGACTTAAGACGGAAAGACCCACAAACAAGCAAGACCTGAAGGCTGCGGATGTAAAGGCCTGGCAAAGCATTAAGAAGGAGGAAACCCAGCGTTTGGTGATGTCCATGGGTTCCAGACTTAAGGCAGTGATTGCCTCCAAAGGATTCGCAACAAAATATTGAAAATAAAAATATTTTGTTTGGGTTATGTTTATTTGTCCAATTACTTCTTTTGACCTCCTAAAATGTGGAGTGTTTGTAAAGAAATGTGTACAATTCCTACATTTTCTATCAGATATTTTTGTTCAACCCTTCAAATTAAACGTTACAATCTGCACTTGAATTCTGTTGTAGAGGTTTCATTTCAAATCCAATGTGGTGGCATGCAGAGCCCAACTCGCGAAAATTGTGTCACTGTCCAAATATTTCTGGCCCTAACTGTACATGCTCAATATGTGGATATACAAATAGTGCACACCCAGTAAGTGTACACGGCCGTAAGTGGTAGATGGCGTACAAAATATTGGTGATGAGTGAGGGGGCAAAAGACCAGAAAAAGGGGGGAGAAGAAAAATGGTGGGGAGGAAAAACAAAAGAAGCATGCAGAAAACACAGGCGTCAGAGAAGATAAAAGGAAAAAGATAAGAGAGGAAAACACTGTATGCAATAATAAAAGTTGCTGGGGCAGTGTACAGAGTATACTAGCCAGTTAGGGGTGTATGGTATATACCTCAATGATACGTTAGAGTTGATATGGTCAAGAAAGTAGCGGCCTGGGTGGTCACAGAATCTCAGACAAGTGAGAAATTAGAGGATGATATGGAGTACTGGATTATAGGACTCTCTAAAAAAAATAGATAAAAATACATGAAGATTCCAGTAACGAGGTACCAAAAGAAAGAGGAAGTTAATGTTACTTTGAACCCACAGTCCGCTATACTATAGTGGGTATGTTAGGGACTAGGATGTGAACAGGATATAGCAGACTAAGGGAAATGACATGTTAGATACAAAAATTACCTCATAACTAGGTCAATCAACCTCTAAAAAGGTAGTGGAAGATGAGATGAATGACCACTTCAACAGGCTTGCTATGGGATAAAAGGAGAGAATAAAGAAATAAGCAGGGATTGAGGTAAATATAGAGAGAGATTAAGGGGTCACGTACCCTTAAATAGAAAGGAGGCACATGACTCCTGTCCTGTGGTAAAAAGAAAGTTTAGCAGGCAATTAAATATAGAACATACAGAGGAAAGTGTCTGAACCAGAGGGCTGTGCAGCATTACCTTTATTCCATAGTGTTAGCAGGGGAGGCCAGGAGTGTGTGTGGCTTGGTGCCGCGCTCTTATGAACCCCCCCGTGCTTCCTGGTTGGGCGGGGAGTTCAGAGGCGTCACATGCGCAATGCGCATGCGCGAGCGCGGGCGCCATATTGGGAAGGTCGGAAAGTGACCGAATATGCACATGCGCGAGCGGCAGAAGCAAATAAGACCTTCCTAGGAGTGTTTGAGGCGCAGGAAAGGGTGTAATGCTGTCGCTATGATGGCGGCCGCCATGTTCCTGGTGGAACTGTGCATACAGGTGATGTGCACAGTGGTAGAAGAGGTGGTTGGTGCAGGAAGGCGATGTGCACAGTAGGTGAAAGGCATTTGTAGGTACAGACAGTACCATCCTGATATTCAAAAAAGTCCTGCCTATAAGTAAAGAAAAATAGTTAGAATACATACAGTACATGAATATCAAAGCACATATGACATCATCAAATATGACTATGTACAGCAACCATGAAGTCATAACATAGTAAAGATACATGGAAACTCCCAATGCAATAACACTAAAGCTCCCGATGCGTAGATTATGAAGTTAAATATATGGGCAACTCCACTCAGTATACCATTTCAGATTCCCTATTTAAACCATATGGAGAGAGAGTATTGAGGTGATAAATCCAGTGTGTCTCTCGTTCTTTCCACATACGTATCCTATTGCCTTCTCTCCTAGGTACGGGTATGTGATCGATCACCTGAAATTTTAACTGGCTGATAGAGTGTCGATGTTCAATAAAGTGGGCAGAGATCGGTAGCAATGTGTTTTTACACCTGATGGTCGACTTGTGTTTTGAAATGCGGTCTCGGACATGCTGGGTGGTTTCCCCAACATATCCGAGACCACATGGGCATTTAATGAGATAGATGACGAAATTGGAGTTACATGTGTAGAAGCCGTTGATGCAGAATCTTTTACCTGCTCTAGGATGTGTGAAAGACACTTACTGGGTGTGCACTATTTGTATATCCACATATTATTGAGCATGTATATATGAGACACCTGCATGTGAATTCCCTTACTATTGTGAATTACTATGCTGTATTTCTTCATGTCAAAAAATTGTGACAACTTTATGTTATTTATTTTTAATTTTACACAGTTCCCTGAGGAAGGCTCATGTTGAGCCGAAACGTGGGACGTTTTCTCTATATGTAAATAAAAAGCAACACAAAGAACAAAAATCTCTCTTTATTTTCTCATATGTTGTAAGGTGGACCTTCCCGGTTACAGTGTTGGTGAGAGCATGCTTTAGATTGTTTAAGACGCGCTGGTGTAACGCGGGGACGGCACACCAGGAAAAATAGTGCCGGCTGGGAACCGAGTATCGTAGGGCAGCCACAGCCAACAGATCACAGAAAGACAGTGTCCCCACAAGCCTAAACTGCAACATCTCCACGGCTAGCAATGTAGCAATGTGCACATTCAGTATTTGTGCTTGTGGGTGCGTGGCTTGGTATTTATGCATCCTTTAATATATTTGGGGCACAGACAACTGGACACTTAGCTGGGACAAACAAGTGGATGAGCTTGTTGTGTCCTGCATCTGTGCAACCGCAGCTTGTGAGCAAGACGTATGATCACCTGCTTATTGCCCAGCAGATTGGGATGGACGGATCACAGGCAACATGGCAGTGGTTTGACCTGCAGACACCGATTTGGTACCCTGTTATTCCACCTACTGACTAGGGTGCTTGGCTGCTATGCGTTTCCGCATACTGGTGGTGCTTTGGTTTCCTTTGCCCTAGCCTCTGCTCAGCTTCGTATGGCAGATGCTACAGATGACATTTCGTTCAGAAGACTATCTGAAAAAAATTTTCAGACAGCGGCTGAACGCACCCTTGCCTTGAATTGAGGCACAGAGAGATTGCTCTTGGCAACAGTTGACACACTTCGCACTCTGCTCAAACCAGTAGCCCTTGGTGCCTTTGTTGGTGCTACGTATCCACCTTCTTCCTCAGTGCTGCTTTGCTGGCTATGCATGCCAGCGGTCCAGGTCAGATCGGTGGTCTCATCATCAACCACCTCATCGTTCATATCATCCTCCTTCCACGTTGATATTGTCGGCAGGCCAGATGGCAACTGTTTGTCATCATCATCAGCTTCCACCTCTTCACCTGGTATATCACGTGGATTAAAGTGGCTTTCTTCTGACTAGGGTGCTTGGCTGCTATGCCTTTCCGTATACTGGTGCTACTTGAACAACACGTCCACTCCGAACTGTCCTCTCACCTCTCCTCGTGCTCCCACTTCGACCGCCTACAGTCCGGCTTCCGACCCCTCCATTCCACCGAAACAGCCCTGACCAAAGTCACCAACGACCTACTGACCGCCAAGAACAAACACCACTACTCCATCCTGCTACTCCTTGACCTGTCTGCCACCTTTCGACACGGTTGACCATTCCCTTCTTCTCCGGATCCTGGAATCCCTTGGCATCACCCACCTTGCCCTCTCCTGGATCTCCTCATACCTAGCGGACCGGACCTTCAGCGTCTCCCACTCCCACACCTCCTCCTCACCCTACCCCCTTTCTGTCGGAGTCCCCCAAGGTTCGGTCCTGGGACCCCTACTTTTCTCCATTTACACTCTCGGCCTAGGGCAACTCATCGAGTCCCATGGCCTCCAGTACCACCTCTACGCCGACGACACCCAAATCTACCTGTCCGGCCCTGACATCACCTCCCTACTCTCGAAAATCCCTCAATGCCTTTCCGCCATCTCATCCTTCTTCTCTGCTCGCTTCCTTAAACTCAACATGGATAAAACTGAATTCATAGTCTTCCCTCCCAAGAAATTCCACCCCACCTCCCAACCTATCCATCTGCATCAACGACTGCGCCCTCTCCCCAGTCCCCCAAGCAAAGTGCCTCGGGGTAATCCTTGACTCCTCCCTATCCTTCAAACCCCACATCGAGGCCCTCACCACATCCCTCCGGCTCCAGCTCAAGAACATCTCACGGATCCGCTCCTTCCTCACCCACGACACTGCTAAAACACTCATCCATGCTCTTATCATCTCCCGCCTTGACTACTGCAACCTCCTTCTCAATGGCCTCCCGGCTAACTCCCTCACACCTCTCCAGTCTATCCTCAACTCCGCTGCCCGACTCATCTATATGTCCTCCCGCTACTCCCCTGTCTCCCCCCCTCTGCCAAGCCCTTCACTGGCTCCCCGTCTCCAAGAGATCCCAATTCAAAACACTAACCATGGCGTACAAAGCCATACACAACCTGGCCCCACCATACATCTCAGACCTGGTCTCCCGATACCTACCCTCACGCAACCTCCGCTCCTCCCAAGAACTCCTCTGCTCTCCCCTCATCACCTCTTCGCACAACCGAGTCCAGGACTTCTCCCGGGCATCTGCCTTACTCTGGAACTCCCTACCCGAACACGTCAGACACTCTCCTACCCTGAGTAGCTTCAAGTGTCACCTGAAGACTCACTTGTTCCGTCAAGCCTACAACCTGCCATGAGACCCAGGCGAACGCCCCATACCTGACATTCCCCCATCCTACTGTATCCTAACCCACCCCTCATAGACTGTGAGCCCTCGTGGACAGGGTCCCTGCCCCTCCTGTACCTGTACGTCCTGATCGCCTAGATTTAGTGTACTTGTTCTTGTCTCCCTCATCCTCATGTAAAGCGCCATGGAACCTAATGGCGCTATATAAATAAATAATAATAATAATAATAAAATTCTTCTGGCTGTGGGTTTTCAAATATTTGTCCATGAACAGACGATACCTCCTCACGTTCTTCTTCAATGTCGTGTGGTGAGAGGCCAGAGGCAATGAAAGGATATGGACCAAACAGATCCACAGAGTGGCTAAGGTTGGGGTAAAAAGTTTCCTGTGACTCCTGATGAACTAGGAACAAGTTGAGAATAGGATGACCCAGTGTACTCTGTATGGACAGGAGACTGTGTGGTCGTGGACGATTGGGTGCTGCTAGAAGATTTCGTAGAGGCCTTATCAGCCATCCAAGACAGTACCTGCTCTTGCTCTTCTGGCTTCCAGACCCATTTACCATTTACAGACTGGGAAATTTCACAAGATGCATCAACCTTCTTTTGTCTCCCAGACTCTGTGCCTTGTCAGGCACCACTGACAACCCCACGCCCACGTCTGTGTGCCTGTCCCTTCACAACAGCCTTTTTAGGAATTTGGTGTTTTTCTGACATATCTGCAGATGTTCACATGCAGATATTGGGGAACAAGGAGCAGTTAGTGCTTTGTGGAAGGTAGCACTACAGCCTAGTATTGCTTTGTATTTTACACTAAGCACCGCACAAAAAAATTGCCGAGGTTTAAGGTAAAATATTACGCACACCAGTCACCACAGAAGAGAGCTGGCTGCATGTCAGTTGTGCAGTACTGTGCGTGCTATTCGGTGTGAACACAGCACCGCAACGGCACAAAAAAAATTGCCCTGAGGTTTAAGGCGATATATTACACGCGGCAGTCAGCACACAAGAAAGAAGTGCTGGCTGCGTGTCACTTATGCAGTACCATGCGTGCTATTTGGTGCAAACACAGCACCGCAACGGCACAAAAAAAATTGCCTAGGTTTAATGCGATATATTACGCCCGAGACTCACCACACTAGACAGCAGTGCTTTCTACGTGTCAGTTGTGCAGTACCATGCGTGCTATTCAGTGTGAACACAGCACCGCAATGGCACGATAAATTGCCATGACGTTTAAGGTGATATATTACGCGTGCCAGTCACCACACAAGACCGGTTCTGGCTGCGTGTCAGTTGTGCAGTACCGTGCATGCTATTCAGTGTGAACACAGCAATGCAATGGCAAAAAAATTGCCCTGCAGAGGTAAATATGACCCCAAAAATAGCAATATCTGGAAAACTGTCACTACTCCCTGACCTTATACTTTCAGCTGAGAAGAGCTGAAATATTGTTGACTGTACTGTGTGGTACTGCAATGCTCCTGTCTCCCTGCACTGATCACCTAGTACTACAATACTGATAGCTCTCACAAGAGTTTTGGGGTTTTACAGAGGATTTCTGTACGATTTGCACAAGCACAACTCTCCCTACACTAGCTGTGTTCTGCATGCAATGTGCAGAAAATGGCGACGGCATGGCTTATATAGAGTTTGTAAGTCATAGGCTATGACTCATGTATGACACTTGGCGGACAGCCAATCATAGTAATGCCACAACCAAAAAGGCTGTGGCATTACTATGATTGGCTAATGCTGGAAGGGAGATCCGAATATTGCAAGGAAAGTAGTGAATTACTCGCTATGTTTCGAGTACCATGAGTACTGCATTACTCGCCGAGAACCGAATACTTGCGATTATACTCGCTCATCCCTGGTTAGACATTAGAGACTTTCATAGTGCTAGACATTATAGAATTTCATAGTGTTTTTCAGTAACATGTTTTTGAAGTTAGTTGATTCTTCAGTCGATGTTACCGTGGATTCTTTCTCAACTATTCCAGGAGAATCTGTTTTGCTCTTGCACTAATCTTACCAGGGTGCACACTCTTAAGAAAAGTGTCAACAGTTTTATGTTGTCTTGATCTGTAGACAATTTGTCTAACCATGAATTTATGTACACCTACATTTTTAGCAATATTTTGGTAGCTTTTCATAGCTTCAATAATTTCTACAATGCATGTTCCTAACGTTGTTTGCTTTAAAGGGGTTAGTCACCTTAAACTGTTAATGCAGCTTTCCTCACAGACTGACCAGCACTTCTGCCTATACAATGTTTACTGGTGGAGAAACATGTGATCAGACCTGTCCATCAGCCTCCTCCAATTGGCAAATACCTCACATGAGAAATTTGCTTTTGCATTGAAGGAGGCTGATGGACAGGTCACTTGATCCTCCATCAGAAACCATTTTATGGACAAAAGTGCAAGGCAGCTTGTGAAGAAAGCTGCATTTACAAAAGAAAGTGGCCAACCATTTTAAAGGGACACTCTCAGGTCATTTTCCAGAATATTAAAATTACCCTTGAATAGTGCCTGGGCAGACTTTTCAAAGACATGTTAAATCATTACTGTGCCATTTGGAGTTTTCTAGTTATAAGCATTTTCAGACCATGCAGGGAGCTGCTGCATTAGTCCTCTCCATTATATTCACAGAGGAATAGTCCAGCTGTGTTAAACTGTCTCATTTAATAAATATGCACATAGAAAAAATTAGCCGCACTCACCAGGATCATGATCTTCAGACTTTTATTCCATGTCACAGTTTCCAATCATGGACATCATAGCAGGGGAGGGGGTGCAGGACATCGTCCTGCACTCCCTCCCCCGCTATGATGTCCATGATTGGAAACTGTGACATGGAATAAAAGTCTGAAGATCATGATCCTGGTGAGTGTGACTAATTTTTTCTATGTGCATATTACATGAACTTTGAGGTTATTATAAGCCAGCAACACCAGCGATTGTCTGCAGGAGCGTCACGGGAGTGACGGTGCCAATATCTCTTTAACAGTGCCCAGTAATATCTATTTTTATTGTCTCATTTAATTATTCACTCCTTCTCAGCAGCTCTCCCCTCCTCCCTTCAGGTTTCAGTTTGAATTAGGAGCTTCCAAGGGAGAAATTGCAGACACATTTGCCTAAAGGCCCCATTACACGGTACGAGATCGTGACCGATATCACTCAAACGTCATGGGTTTGGAGTCGTTCAAACAACATCGTTAGGACGTCGTTGAGTGTAACACCGAGATACAACTACGATAAATCTTTGCATCATTGATCGCAGATTTGAGAACATGTTCTCAAATCAAACGATCCTCGATCAGCCAACCTGCTGCATCGTGGTGTGTGACACGGCGATAACGATGTCGTTAATGACTTCGCCTATTCAGAACAGTGAACAAGAATCGTTCGCTGGGTTGTGTGAACGATAGCTGCTCGCTACTTCATTGGTGCGTCGTCCACGATATCTAGACGTATGACATCTCACCAACGGTCTCTAAACAATGTCCTAACGACCGCGCGCCCATGAGATCGTTGGCGAGATCGTCTCGACATTGAAGCGTGTAACGGTACCTTTACTACCTTACCTGATCTTGATAAGGTATCTACATTTGTTTCTCTAAGCAAGTATACCTGCTGTGCTGTGACAGATTCTGTGTTGTATTTGACCTCTTGCTTGGCTGCAGAGAGAGAGCAGAGAGAATACAGCCCCCCTGTCTAATGATGTCCTGTGCAGTGATGTGAATATGTGACATGAATTCCTAGGGGAATTGAACAGCAGAGAGCTAAGTAGATCATTCACTGTGATTGAAAGATGGAATGAATTTCTTTATTTGAAGTTTACAGAGGATAGGAGGGAAATATAAATAATAGAAATATATAAATAGAGAAAGCTTAGAGTGAGGAATTAGAAACTTATAGCAGTTCCATAAATATTTTGACCTGACAGATTCCCTTTAATACATGGTTGATAGTAACCAATCTTTGAGAGAACAGGTCAGTAGCCAAGCTTTGTGTGCATTTACGTAATAGACAAAATAGATGTGAAACCCACATCTCAGAATATAGGGAAGAATATATTTTAATAATGAACATGAATCACAGTACACACGTACAGGGCTGCTTGAATGACAGAACCTGTATATGATTCATGCATTTAGAAGTGGCAAAAGAACAAATACTTCAAACTTTTTAACGACTTTGCCTTTTCCTATTTCTTTTAGTCCCTCCCCTTCTTCCAAGAGCTATAACTTTTTTTTTCCAGCAATATAGCCATATGAGAGCTTGTTTTTTACAGAACAAGTTATACTTTTGAATGACATCATTTATTTTGAAATTTAGTTGACTGGAAAACGGAAAAAAAATTCCAACAAAGTAAAAAGCAAAGAAAAAAAAGTGCAATTTTACAATTGTTTTGTTTTTTTATTCATTGTGTTCACTATAAGGTAAAACCGATACATCAATATGATGCCTCAGTTCAGTGTGCGGTCGTAGATACCAAACATGAACACTTTTACTTTTATCTAAAGGTACCTTTACACGCCGCTACGGAAGGTTAGAAACCACCGGGTGTCGGAGACAATTGTAACTTATACCTTCAAAACACAGCGAGGTAGCGGCGTGTAATTCAGGTTGTTGCCACCGGTCACTGTGGAAACCTGTTTCCCAGCCGTGCTCAAAAACAGGTAGGTTTAAACCCTATGGTAGCGGCGTGTAATCGAGGAACAGGAAGGTATTTTCGTCACCTAGTGAACTCCCTGGGGCGTGACACAACCCCCGGGATACCGCGCCCCATCAGCGATCATTGTTGGAAGCCCCTTAGTTATGAGTGGTTGTCCCTGCATAGGGCGGCATATTTAAGGAGCTGACCAGTCACACTACACAATTGCAATAGCATCATATATTAGCCAGCCTTCCTGCGCTGGCTGGCCAATCATGATGTTCTTGCTTTGTGCAATCACCGTACGAGCGTCTCGTAATCCACAACTCTGGCACGCCTATGTGTTGTCCCTGCTGCCCCAGGTCCTCCCATATTGCCTTGTGGTAGCGGCGTGTAAATGAGGGAAGGTGCTCTACAGAAGGTAACCTGCGGCACCCGTCGGTGCCTCCAGGGATAGAAACAACCTACTGTGGAGCACCTTGAGCGGCGTGTAAATGCGGTATCAGGTACCGTTAGGAACCGTTGAAACGTGCCCGGTGGTTTCTAACCTTCCGTAGCGGCGTGTAAAGGTACCTTAAGAGGTGAAAAAAAAAAACCTGAAGTTTTCAAAAAAATAAATAAATAAATTGCGCTTTTAGCACCATTGTCTAGAATAACATGCTCCCCGAGACTATAGAATGCGATGTCAGTGTGTCACTGCTTCACAGCGTGATCTAAGGAGTTAACAGCGGCGAGTGGATAGCCGGTCCGCCCACATCTGTTAGTTGCATAGGTCAGCCGATCAGATTACCTGACATGAGCAGGGAATAATGAGAGCTCATCATGTGAGCTCACATCAAAGGGAGGGAGGCAGTATTGGGCGTGCTGCTATGTCCAAGGTTGTGAAGAGGTTACCGGTCTCCATAAAATCAATGTTTACACAAAAGATGCATGTTTTCCAGCTACTTACATTATAGGCATGTCAATTTACATCTATGGCATGTACCAAGAGGCCTCTGTGATAAGACATACTGAGTACACCCAATAAAGCACCAAGTTATAAATTTAAGAAAATAATGCTCGGCTCACACTGCTGTAAACGTCTGATCTAGTTAATCCGTCAGAATACAGCAACAACACAACAAACATTTAAAAACAATTAAAACTGATGTTAACAGTGAGCCTATACAGATGAAAATAAATGTGGACAAGTGAATGGTTTAAAATGATGAACAATCCCCAACCACTGTATAAACGATGGTAGAACCATATAAGGTCTGATGCAGATTCACATCAATATAGTATACACAATTGTAGCTTTAATTAATGTACAAATTCATTACATGAAATAACCAGCAAGACATTTGCTGGCAAATAACAAAGTACAATTGAAACGGTATACAGTAGTGAACCAAAATGAACACCTTTTATAAACTGTATTGAGGATCCAAGTTCCAAGTTGGAAAAAGAAACAAAGACACTCACACACCACGTATGGCTGCAACCTGGGCGTCTGGAGGAGAGAGACCCCACGCGTTACGCTGTTGTCCCACATTGTGATGAGATTACAGTCAGTCACCTTTGCTGGCAGAAAAACATACCTGGGTTCTCCCACATTGTGACTCAGATAGGGGATAAATTTTCGATAGCAATTTATACTGACTTAATGACCAACTAATGACCCTCTGAAAACTTGAATTGAGGGCCACAACTACTACAGTAGTCCTACATAGATAATGTTTGTCATGGGAGGCACTTGTCATGGTGTGCTCCTGCATCTGTGACACAGCCCCCAGGGGTAATTTTTGGAAATTCGATAAACATTCTGAACTGGACCATGTACTAGAGTATCAACAAGTTTTATTTTCCTATGTAATCTGGGGAATATTGCCAATGAAAATTTCAGAGCCATGTGCAGGAGCTTCTCCAACCCATCCTGGAGGGAAGCACCATATGTCCTTTGTCCATTCACTTGCACAAGTAATATATTTGAGATCGTCATCTAGTAGAGTAGCGCTATTTTACTTTTTCGGTTCACAGACGTAAGCAAAAGCTGAGGCTCGCAGGCTGCAGTCACTGCTCCCTATTTGTACCCCATATCCATTTTTATGTTCTCCCCATGTTTGCGTGGGTTTCCTCTGGGTACTCCGGTTTCCTCCCACACTCCAAAGACATACTGATAGAATGTTTAGATTATGAACCCCAATGGGGACAGTGTTGCAAATGCATGTAAAGTGATATGGAATTAATAGCGCTATATACAGTAGATGAATAAATATTATTACCTATTATAATACTCATCTACTCACGTCCATCATCTACTTCCATCTGTATGGGTCCTAATCCCACAATCCCCCGCTCCGGCCGGAAGCACGCTGGAAGCCATATTGGGACACCAAAGTGATGGATGTTCCAATATGTCGACTGCTGCCGCACTTACAGCTGACACACCCGATACTCGACACCCCCGCTGCACCCACCTCTGCCGCTCAACACCCCGCTGCACCCACCTCCACCCTAGGAAATTCCGGGGCTTTGTCTGGGGACTGTGTCTAAAAGGAGATGGAGTGCGGATGCCCTCTGGTGGCTACCCACCACACCCCTTCTGAACACACAACCCCCAGACATAGCCCAGGAGTTTCCTAGGGTGGAGGTGGGTGCAGACACACACACCCACATATACACACATGCATACAAGCACACACACATACACATGCGCATACATACTCACACACACATACATGCACACACATGCACATACATACACATATTCACATACATGTACGCATACATATGCATACATACATATATATATGCATACATGCACACACACAATATGCACAGACATACTGTTTATACACAATGTACTGTACTGTATATACACAATGTACTGTATATACAGACTGTAGAAGAATGTACAGAATGAACTGTATATACAGACTACAAGAACAAAGAACCCAGGAGGTTATGAACGTAAACATGAGGTATACTGAAACAATCAATATTAAACCAGAGAAAAAGGGTTTCTACCTCAATTATGAGTCTTAAGAAGGTCAAACACAACAATGGCTAATGCTAAGTGCTTGATTTAATAGCGATGCCAAGTTGCACAATAAAATTAAGACTTGTTACACAATTGGTTTGGTACAGTCAACAAGGAAGACAGACACTGAGGTCACAGTTCACATTGCTAGGGACAAAGTAAAGTGTTGAGTGCAGGTACAAGGATCAGGGATATTGCACAAAAGTACAGGTGGACAGTTATATACACAGTATACAGCAGTATGGGCCCCTTTACACACGGCTACATTTGTAGCTTGTCACCAGGTAACTTACTGGTTGCATGGATACATGATTCTATCTTGTTGCTGTGTACAAATGGAATCATGTATCAATGATTTCACTGCAACCAGTAAGTTACCTGGTGACAAGCTACAAATGTAGCCGTGTGTAAAGGTACCCTATCAGATATACATCTTGTTACAAATTCCACCCAAGCACTTGTAACATATGTGCTACAGACCCTCATTCCTACCATAACTCACCTATATCAGGTATTGTTTAGAGACCAGTGTCTGGGGAGCAACCCCGACATGTGTTTCGTCATCTTTATCAAGGGGTAGTGAGGGAGTGCAAGTGCAGACCCTCTTATAGGGCTCTCCTTACCTCAATAGATGTTGCCAGGTGTGCTGCTGTGATCCTTGCCGCCGCAAGGGCAAACTGTCAGTCAGGAGCCCAGACTCAGTTGTAATCATATCCGGACACATTCAGACCCTTAACATGGAGAACCTTCTCAGAGGAATCGCAATAGGGACCCCTTTATGGAAAAATGGTTTCATTACACAAAGTCCACATTATAAAGTATCTTCCACAGGTGAATCGATATTCTTTCCATCATATTGATCCATGAAAGTGATCTATTATGCTATATGCGGATACGGTCTCATGTACGTGGGGCTGACGTCCAGAGAGCTGAGAGTGCAGGTCAGAGAACACGTCCGGAATATCCTCAGTGATGGGGCTATTAAGGACCTGAATCTCTTGAGAACCCTCTCCAGACACTATACGCAATTTCACAATTGTGACCCAAAATGTCTAAGGGTCCATGGAATTGACATGGTTAACCTGGAAGTAGAGGTGGCGACCTCACAAATCGCTTGGAACGTCTGGAGAGCCAATGGATTGTCAGACTGGGCACCATGAGTCCAAATGGACTCAATGAGAAATTGAGTTTCGCTCCTTTCCTCTAATTGGTCTGTTCCTGTGTGGTTCTCTTCTCCCCTCAAATTGATGTGTACATGCCCTATGTTGCTGATGTTTGTCATGATTCCATTCTGCCTTTAACCATCCATTTTACATGAGTGCACTGACATTCATATTGTTTTTAACTCCCTCACAGTCGGCCCTCTTAGTGGGCCCCCTTGCCTCATAAGGGCTAGAATAGGACATCATCGTGATCGCTTTGGAGTCAGAACAATAACGGACTTTCATGGATTAATATGATGGAAAGAATATGGATTCACCTGTGGAAGATACTTTATAATGTGGACTTTGTGTGATGAAACCTTTTTTCCATAAAGGGATCCCTATTGCGATTCCTCTGAGAAGGTTCTCCATGTTAAGGGTCTGTATGTGTCCGGATATGATTACAACCGAGTCTGGGCTCCTGTCTGACAGTTTGCCCTCTTCTGTGCCCACAACCAATATGGCGAATCCGCCCGCGCATGCGCAGTGTTGACCAGCGTGACCACGCATGCACGAGGGGCCTGAACGCGTCATCACCGGTAAATGACGTCACCGGAAGTGTTCTTCTGAAACCGTAAGCGACGTGGTCGGCTCCTCGCGGCGACAAGGATCACAGCAGCACACCTGGCAACATCTATTGAGGTAACGAGAGCCCTATAAGAGGGTCTGTACTTTCACTCCCTCACTACTCCTTGATAAAGACGATGAAACACGTGTCGGGGGTCGCTCCCCAGACACTCGTCACATAACAATACCTGATATGGGTGAGTTATGGTAGGAATGAGGGTCTGTAGCACATGTGCTTGGGTGGAATTGGGTGTCACAAGTGCTTGGGTGGAATTTGTAACAAGATGTATATCTGATACTGCTGTATACTGTGTACTGTGTTGTGTTTGACCTTCTTAAGACTAATAATAATTGAGTTAAATACATAATTCCATACAATCTGTAAACCAGGATGGAAGTGACAGTAGTCACTCCATCCTACAGACTCCAAATAACAATTATAAACAAAAGAGAATCGGAGAGAAAGTGTGCGTTTTAGACAAGAATTTTTAAACTTTTAATCACAGAGCAAATGGACATGAAAAGGGCTCACAAGGAGCAACACTGGGATCAGTATACAATATACAATATTATACGGCCTGTACAGGGAACAGGATAAAATAGTACAATTTTAGAAAAAGAGGGAAGATGCATCATAACATCAGTGCATGAAGGGTTACATTACTCAAAAATAAAGTGCAAGTGCATATCACAGATGTCGACATAAAATCCCTCAGTTCGTTATATAAACATCCCTGCTTCCCTATACATATATGCAAATAACAGGTCAAGCCTGAAAGAAGCAAGACCGAGGTCACATAGCATATGGCAACAAATCACAATGTGCCCCACAGTGGATGGATCCCCCGCTTACTGTCCCCAACGTACGTTTCGTGTTAAGTATCACTTCATCAAGGGGGAGTGTCGAGTATATATAATAATAATTGAGGTAGAAACTCTTTCTCTCGTTTAAAAATGTATAGAGAGTGTAGAATGTGAGCCTGCAAGGGCAGGGTCTTCTCCCCTCTGTACAGCTGGCTTCACACTAGCGTTCACCTCAGCAGCGTCCTGCGGAGAGGAACCGCAAGCTGAGCGCATACACCGCAAGTCCCTATGTTTAACATGGGGACGCGGGTGTATGCGCTCAGGTGCAGATTGCCGTGCGCACCCTGTCCGCAGCCATTGTCCACCATGTATGATTTGTACGCATTCGGATGCATGCGCACAAATCATACATTCTCGTCTGCACCAGGAACGCGACATGTCGCGTTTAGGGTGCGGACGAGTCTGTGATTTGTACGCAAGCATCCGCATGCGTACAAATCACTCACGGAAGTGAATGGGTGCGCACACCAATCTGCACCCGAGTGCATACACCCGTGACCCCATGTTAAACATAGGGACTTGCGGTATATGCACTCAGTTTGCGGTTCCCCTCCGCAGGACGCTGCTGAGGGGAACGCTAGTGTGAAGGCAGCCTACCATTCTGTAATTGGTAATTTGTTTACTGTAAACTATATCTATAATTTTGTATGTAACCCCTCTCATGTACAGCACCATGGAATTAATGGTGCTATATAAATAAATAATAATACAAACTGTGAGGTAGCGCATGCCTAGGGAGTTCGCTTGGTAGCATAAGTGACACCAACAACCATGTGTAGAATAACATAAACAGCAGTTTATTATTTTTTTTATCATAAACCGTGTACTACTCACATAATTACATGATCACATACATGGTATACATAAAACACTTTACAAAGACCACCATACACATAGTAACATAACATCACACATTAACCAGGAGCAGTAACCACCTCTCCATAGAATCTCAGGAGCACCAACGACAGCTGCTATGATGGTTACAGGCGCCTGGCCTTTAGCTACTTCTTTTGCCCATTATATAATCACCAAAACATTAAGGTGCCCCTTACCGACCCTTACAGACCTCGTCTGATTCTAATGGCGGCTATGCCCACCTGGCATTCATAATATAGTCACCAGAACACTAAGGCGTCCCTTACCAACCTCGTCTGATTCTAATGGCGGCTATGCCCTCCTGGCATTCATAATATAGTCACCAGAACATTAAGGCGTCCCTTACAGACCTTGTCTGATTCTAATGGCGGCTATGCCCACCTGGCATTCATAATATAGTCACCAGAACACTAAGGCGTCCCTTACCGACCCTTACAGACCCGGTCTGGTTCTAATGGTGGCTATGCCCGCCTGGCATCATTCACATTACACAGTTCACTGTGCCCTTGAGACATCCTCAGCCTCTCACATGACACACACACATGGACTCCAGCCCCGCACAGGGCCCATACAGCTTACAGAGGCCATACGTTTCATACAGTGTGCTACACTGCATACAGCCTCCACACACCTCACAGGTCAACGAGACCCTCACGACCTGACAGTCGGTCCCAATGGCAGTTACGGCCGCCTGGCCTTTAAGACATCCTCAGTCTCACATGCTACACAGCATCGCACATCTCATACATGGGTCAATGGGACCCTCTCACAGTTGGTCCCAATGGCGGTTACGACCGCCTGGCCTCCAACCCATCATAGGGACCACTCACACACATCCACAGTCCAGCATGGACTACAGCCTTCTCAGGATCAGACCAGGTTCTGAGCCATCTGAGCTCCCAGGCAGTCAAAGCATCCCCCAAGGTCTTCTCACCCTGCCCATGACGCCCAGCTGCCTCCAAGCCCACCAACACAGGCAGAGATCCCGGATGGCAGCAACACCAACATGGACAGAGTGAGCCCCCTACAAGTTCAGCCAGGACCCCATACACTCAGGTGCTCTACCAACCTCTCGGTCTGGCCACAGGCTCCATGCGGCTCAGAGGGACCGGCGTGTCCGTCAGGGAGAGCCAGGCATCCTGCCTCATCCCCCAAAGGGGACGGGAACCCTTGGAGACACGAACTCTCCCTCAGGCCTCATTCACACATCTGTGTCACCACGGATGTGTGAAACAAGGCCGTTTGGGGAAGGGGCGTACATCCAATATTTCACGGACATGTGACACAATGGGTGCTGTCCGCGTGCTATCCGTGGATAGCACACGGACAGCCTGTCACTACTCACCTCTCTCCAGCAGCACTGTCACTCTCACTTCCAGGCCACTGTCAGGCTCAGTGAAGTGAATATGCATGAGCCTAATGAGCGGCAACGGACGTGAGAGGATCTGTCAGCTGAAGCGAGGGGAGTTTGAAATCTTTATTTTTAGGATTGTATCTTTTGTCTGTGGTCCGTGCACACAGATGTCACACAGAAGACATCCGTGGTCATGGACGTTTTCGGGCAACTCTCTTACTGGTCTCTCTCACAAACACAGGCCTAGGCAGGTTATTATCTTGCCTGACACACCCACCTGACACACCCACACCTGGGAACTGTCAGCCATTAGCACACATTGCTTTCTGGGCTCTGCTCATTAGTCACATCAGCCCCTTAGCTGTTAACCCCGTGTACTGGTCAAGTCTAACACAGCATTTAACACAGTACTCACACAGTATAAAACAGGCTCATGTGAACAGGCTCTTGCGCTGTATGCCGGCCATGAGCTGACCATGCCAGGCCATACCTCACATAGCTCATGTGATGCACCCCGGCCATGGGCCACCATGCTGGCCGTGCCTCACAATACACACATACGCACACACATACACACATATGCGCATACACATACATAAACACACATACATGCATACATGCACATACACGGACACACACATATACATACATACATGAAAACACATGCACATACATACATGCACACTCATACCCAAACATACATACACACATGCACACACATACAAACGCAGCCACAATCTTTTGATAATCAGGCATACAAAGATGGAGTCGGCATGATGCATCACACTGCAAGATTACAGTAATTATAGTATTACGTCGGAGGGGGATTTGGTGGGAGCTAAAAAGTGGATAACTCGGTGTCTCTGTTTATTTTGTATGTAATAAAGGATTTCTCTGGGTGTTGTGTTTTTTTTTCTCTTTACTGAAAATATAGCTAATGGCCAGCTGTCATGCTGACATCTGACATTAGCAATAGGGCTTGACGTCAGCTGCCAAAAAAGCTGACATCAACCCTAACGCTACACAGCTACAGCTGGAAGACTGGGGTAACTGCCAGTTTTGACTTCTCTAATAGAGGTGCCAATTCTGGGGCGGCTGCAATTTTCAGTGTAGGGGGGCCCAGAACGCTTGGGCCTTACCAAGCTGAGAATTACAGCTCCCAGCTTCCTGGGTACCTTGGCTGGCAATAGAAAATATGGCAAAGCCTACGCCATTTTTTTTTGTTATTTATTTAAATAATTTAAAAAAAGGATAGGTCTCCCGTCTATTCTTCATTGCTAGTAAAGGTAACACCAGGCAGTGGGGGTTGGCAGCCAATGCTTGGTTTACCTGCGCTGGCAAGAGAAAATACAGCAAAGCCCTACATGTTTTTTTACCAGGAAATTAAACAATTTATTAATAAAGAAAACACAAAAACAGGTATTTAACTAAAAGTACATTTATTTACATATATTGGGAGAGAGCACAGGGGGAGGGGAGGGAGACAGCAGACACAGGGGAGAGACGACCATCGCCCCCAGTGTCACATAGCCCGCTCCATCGTGATGGCACTGTGCTCCTTGACTGTAGCATAAACTACATTTTGTGAAAGTTGCAACAATCACCAATCAGAAGGAAGTGTACAAGCCTTGCTTTCACTGAATTCAGCACATTTTCGGCCACAGGACATCACTAGTCTCTAACACAACTCTGGTGTGATTTTTGACTACTCTTCTTCCAGTCCCTTCCACAGTTCTGTGACTGCTATGGGTTTCTTGGCCATAACTTTGTCACCAAGGATTTTAGATCAAGTCTCTGGGCTGGCCATTTCATTGTTTTAATGTATTCTGCTTCAAGGAACTGCTTTACCTGTTTTGATGTGTGACAGAGGGTATTGTCCTTCATGAAAATTGCTACTTGATTGAGTGCTGAAGGTAAGTAAAGAACCATGTGTTGTTGAAGAAGGTTCTGATTCACACTTGCATTCACTCTGCCATATAGAGGTCCAACACATGCAGCAGAAAACATTCCCCAAACCATGACACTTCCTCCACCTTTCGCTGACTTCTTTACATAGTTTGAGTTCAGTCCTTCCCCAGTTTGTCGACGAATATGTTTCTCATTAGGCCCAAATAAATTAGACTTGCTTTCATCACTAAAATGAACCTTGGACCACTTTTCCTCTGTCCACACAACATACTCCTCACCAAGGGTGAGTCTAGCCTTTTGATTCTTTCTGATAGTGAGAGGTTTGGTCACTGCAGAATGGACTTTCAGTCCAAATGCTCTTAAACATCATAATACTATATGACAAGACAGATCTTGTAGCAATTCCAGCTACAGTGTTGAAACGATTACCCAGGGAGATTCTCCACATTATCCTGTCCTCTCTTGCATTTGTCTTTCGAGGGCAACCAGCCTTAGGTTTTCCAGATAATCGAGTGGTGGCTCAGACTGAAGTATGCACCAGCCCATAACACCCTTAAGAATGCATTAACATATCACATGGGACATATTATAGAGGAACCTGGGGAAACTTTTTAGCACAGTCCCTGCCCTCCTACATGATGAAGTAGAGCTGTACACTGCAGTTCTAGGATCTATAGATCGCTTATAATTCAATAAAATCATACCTACTCTTTTGCTCTCACGTCTCTCCAGGGGTCTGAGAATTTCAGCTTTATGTTGTTGGTGACAATGTAGGGTTAATTGGTTACTATGATGTCATTAATGGGCTATCCAATTGTTTTAATCTTGACCCTATAAATGGCACTTCCTGAGCTCAATTCCTTGTATATTTGATGAAGATAGCCTGCGTGCTATCGAAACGCGTTGTGGCAAAAAGTTCCCTTCGCCTCCTGCCTTAGCGCTCAAAATCACCAGTATCTTTTTTCTTTATTCACATCTTGGCCAAATCCCTTTTGAGATTACTGGTGGAGCTGCTCTGGGCTTGGGCGTTTTAATAGATCCCTTTCCTGAGGACCTGGGAGACAGCACAGCACTAATACCGGCGATAGGACCTGCGGTGACGTAACATCCGGTCTGGATCACGTGACCTCCTGGAAGGACCGCGGCGCGACTACAGGCCGCATTCACGCGCTGACACACAGCGAGGACGCGCTGCTTTCAGGCTCCATATCGGTGTTGTGCACGGTTGCACAACTCTGGGGGTGAGTGGCCAATTGGCATCTAACCTTAAAAACCCACTAGACAACCAGGTGACACACATTCCACTCCAGTATCCTTTATTTTACATAAAATCATCCAAATGACCCTGATCAAAGCCCTGGTGATTTTGACCTGATAACATGCACAGAAGTTGACACAAATGGGTTTGATTGGCTAAGGTAACATTCTCACCTGTGACCTGTTTGCTTGTAATTAGTGTGTGTGCATAAAACCTGAGTGAGTTACTGGGATCCAGACAGATTCTTGCATCATTCATCCAGCCACTGACGTTTCTGGATTATGAGTCATGAGCAAAAGAATTATCAATGGATCTATGGGAAAAAGATAGTTGAACTGTATAAAACAGGAAAGATATCGAAGGAATTGATAATGCCAGTCAGCATTCTTCAAACTGTGATTAAGAAATGGAAAATCAGGGGCTCTATAAAAACCAAACCACAATCAGGCAGACCAACAAAAATTTGGCCCACAACTGCCAGGAAAATTGTTCGAGATGCAAAGAAAAACCCACAAATAACATCAGCTGAAATACAGGACTCACTGAAAACTAGCAGTGTCGCTGTTTCAACATGCACAATAAGGAGGCACTTGAAGAAAAATGGGCTGCTTGCTCGAGTCGCCAGAAGAAAGTCATTACTGTGCAAATGCCACTACGTATCTTGCCTACAATACACCAAACAACACAGAGACAAGCCTCCAAACTTCTGAAACAAAGTTATTTGGAGTGATGAGACTAAAATCAAACTTTTTGGCCACAATTATAAGCGTTACATTTGGAGACGTGTCAACAAGGCCTATGATGAGAGGAACACCATTCTTACTGTAAAGCACGGAGGTGGATCGCTGATGATGTTGGGATGTGTGAGCTACCAAGGCACAGGAAAGTTGGACGAAGTTGAAGGAAAGATGAATGCAGCACGTTATCAGCAAATACTGGAGGCAAATTTGCAATCATCAGCCCAGAAGGTGGACATCGTACGTACTTGGACGTTCCAACATGACAATGATCCAAAACACAAGGCCGAGTCGACCTGTCATTGGCTTCAGCAGAACAAAGTGAAGGTTCTGGAGTGGCCAACTCAGTCTCCTGACCTCAATATCATTGAGCCACTCTAGGGAGAACTCAAGAGCGCAGTTCATGCAAGAAAGCCAAGGAATTTACAGGAACTGGAGGATTTTTGACAAGAACAGTGGGCAGCTTTACCATCTGAGGAAATAATGAGCCTCATCCACAACTACCACAAAAGGCTTAAAGCTGTCATTGATGTGAGGGGGCTGAGTCGGTCGACAGGGTAGGGGGTACTCAGATACCGGGACAGGGGGTTCACTTCGGTGGGGATTATGACTGGTCGGTTCCCGGTTCCGTGCCCTGCACCCTCAGTGGCGGGTTGGGGGTGATGATGATTTGGAATTTGTAACGTGACGCCACCTGTGGTACCTGGTAATAGTTACCAGCGCTGCGGCCAGCCGCTGAGGTGATGGGAATGCAGCTTTGGTAGCACAGCTCCCCACAGGTAGAGCTTTACCTCAGGGCAGCGGGGTGGATGAGGAGAGTAGTAGTCCTCACCACTGTGATGCTGTAGAGATCTCTCCTGGCGACGAACAACTGAGACAGAGTCCAGATTAGCTCAAACAGTTCTTTACTGGTACTGGGTAGATGTTAAGGTACACAGTACAGGCCAGAGATTAGCTGCCACAGGCTTCGGGGTTTGCTACAGAGCCTGTCAGAGACACCTTCTAGTTCTTTCCTTGGTCCTGTTCCTAAGGGCTCTCTTGGCTCTTTCCTTCCCCACTCACAAGTCACGTCTCTAGTCCTCAGTGTCTGTTGCTTTGAGTCCTTTGTTAGCTCTCCGTGTCGTGTACCAACTATGGGAGTGAGATGTTGGGCTGTGATGGGTGCTGTGGCTCCTTCTTTGGTAAGGCCCACAGCCTGTCGGTCAGCGGTTTGGGCTAAACCTCAAAACGCGCCTCGGTTCCGGTACACCGGTGTCAACCTGGACTCTCCAGCCGGCTCCAACCAGTCCTGGAATGTCCCCCTAGGCATGAGAGATGCCCTACTGACAGCTGCTGTCTCAGCTGCATCCGTCTTCTTTCAGTTCCTGTGACCGTCTGCTGGTGTCAACTGTCACTCACTGACGTCACGTCTCCCTTTCAGCTAAGCTCCACCCCTGGGACCTACTGAATATACAGTCCCTGGTGCTAGGGTGCCTTTGATTGGGATATTGTGGCTTTTTGGACAGACTCTGCAGTTCCCCCTGCTACCTGTGACTAGGGAGGCACCACACCTTCTGTTTGGGGTGCAGTACCTCCCTGTGGCGTCCCGCCGCAGGGGCGCCACAGGGCAATACACAGTATTAAGAATTGGGGTATGTGAACTTTTGATCAAGGCCATTTGGATGATTTTGGTTGTCATTATGATTTAAAAAGAGAAAACACAGTAGTTTCACAATAAATGGATTCAACCAACCACTAACCACGAGAGGAAAAGCATTTTTGTGTTATCATCCATATTCTCTGAAAAAAAGCAAAATATCTGCCGGGGTAATGTAAACTTTTGAGCAAAACTGTATATTCAATTTGCGAAATAGGTTTAAAGTGAACCTGACCTCACAAACTGACCCCCCCGATCTTTAGACCTGTCCCTGCACCCCCTCTTATCATTTCTAGCCATCCCTTTTGCAGAAAAAAATCGATTTTGTAACGTTTATATTCACCTCGTCCTTGTGTGGGTTCTCTGTTCTGAAGAAGCCGCAATAGGCAGGCCTGTCTGCTGCTCCCTTGTAATTATGCACGCCCCTCTCAGCTTGCTAAGAGCCTGGCTGCGTCATGAAAGGGGGTGGGGCTCCGGTATGATGCAATTTTAACCCCGCCCCTTTCATGACGCGGCCAGGCTCTTAGCAAGCTGAGAGGGGCGTGCATAATTACAAAGGAGCAGCAGACAGGCCTGCCTATTGCGGCTTCTTCAGAAACAGAGAACCCACACAGGACGAGGTGAATATAAACTTTTCTCTACTTGGCAAAATTGATTTTTTTCTGCAAAAGGGATGGCTAGAAATGATAAGAGGGGGTCCAGGGACAGGCCTAAAGATGCGGGGGGGGGGGGGGGGTTGTCAGTTTGTGTGGTCAGGTTCCCTTTAAAGTGTCAGTCCAAGACCAGCAACTTTCCTCTTAACTTCCTATCTAATCTATCCCTATAATCTAAACTATTTTCTAATTTATTAATTTAATTCCCTATCTTTACTGTCTAACAGCTGTTGTTTTTTTCTTCTATTCCTTCCCCAGTGCATGCTGGGTCATCACACAGAGCATCATCAAGCTGACAAGCAAGAGGGCCTTCCTCAGCCCCTCCCTGAAACAACTGTGAAGCTGGTTCCAGGGGTGGGGCTGTCCAAATGTTTAGAAAGGTCTCCAGCCACCCCTTTCCCCCTTCTTCCCTCACCACAGAGTTAAGGCCCTGTCACACATAATGAGATCATTGTAACGTCACAGATTCTGTGACGCAACAACAATCCCGCTAACGATGTCGTTATGTGTGACACATACCAACGCTCTGGCCCCTGCTGCGAGATCGTTGATCGTTACATACTACTCTGGGTCATTGCTACAGCGTTGCGCTCCTGCTGGGAGCACTACATCGTTGGTTTTGAAAGGGTCAATGACCACCAATCTCAATGCTACGCTATGGAGTGACAATTCCCAACGACCTTGGTATAATTCTGGATCGTTGCTGAAGTCGTTGGTGACATCGCTGGTGAGATACCTGTTTGACATCTTTTTTTTTTATGATGTTGTACTATGTATTACTTAAAACCCACGGTGTGACCACCTGCTTCTAGCCTCTGGAGGTTTCTCCTGCTATGTACTTCCTTCAAAACGTTTATGTGTCTGCTTTTACATATTATATTTAATAAAGGTCATATTTTATGTAACTCAAACTTCAGTAGTGGTTTCCACTTGTTTAAAAATTAGAAAGGAGTGTTACTTACTGTCCAGATAAATACACACTGTTTTGATAATGATTTTACAAACATGAGTGTAAATTATGGTAACAGGTGTGTCATGCTTTTGAATGTTAGCACTGTTTGACATCTTACCAGCGATGTGAAAAACGACGCACCAGCGATCTCTGCATATCGTTATCGCTGGTGCGTCGTTATGTGTGACAAGGCCTTTACTGCTCAGTCCCCCACTTCCTCCCTTCCCTGAAATGTGACTTTTCAGTCCCACCCACCGCTCTTACACGCTCCCTGCAGTGCGGTGTCACATCCTCACTGACATGCTGTCTCTCCCTCTGTGCGATCACTAATGTCAGAAGCGGCCGTGCAAGAGAGCATAAGTGATGTCAATGGGTATCCCTGGGTTTATGTGAGTCAGTCGACAAAGTAGGGGATACTCGGATACCGGGACAGGGGGTTCACTTCGGTGGGGATCACGGCGGCTGGTCGGTTCCCGGTTCTGTGCCCTGGACCCTCAGTGGCGAGGTGGGAGTGATGATGATGGGGGATTTGTAACATGACGTCACCTGTGGTACCTGGTAATAGGGTTACCAGCGTTGCGGCCGGTCGTTGAGGTGATGGGAATGCAGATTTGGTAGTACAGCTCCCCACAGGTGGAGCTTTACCTCAGGGCATCGGGGTGGATGAGGGGAGTAGTAGTAGCGGTTCTGTTGTGAACGCTGCAGGCAGCGGCGGTGAAGCAGGCACCCACACACACAATAGTCTCTATTTCTACAGGCACGGTCCAGGAGGGTAACCAGGTTATCGGTGCAGTTTGGGACGTCCACCTTGGAGGGTTGTGAGGCCTCCTTTGTTAGTGTGTGTGGTAATTGGGGTAAGTTCTGCCTGGAGCTGAACCTGCTGCTCTTTTTACTTCTCCCTCTCAGGATGCTACTCCACAACCAACAATGAGGACCTTGCTGTGGGGATCCCTATTCTCCTCTTCGGCCCCTAGTCCTATGCTTGGTCAGGTTTGGTGTCTTGCTTTCTTTTCTTCAGGGGGACTAGATCCTCCTGGTCTGTCCGGGCTTTCTCTGCTACCACTAGATTAATAGCAGTTTCGGACTCCGGTGTCCGGGTGGGCTAAAGGGATCTCAGATTTGTTCCCTTCTTCTGTCTTCCTAACTCTTCCACTGGCCTCTGTCCCTCTCTCTAGGGCTCTACACAGCTGGGTCAGGTTTCCTGGTTCTGGGCCTGGCTTGGTCCCAGCAACCAGCTCCTTCCACTAACTACTCCCTCACTCACTGACTGGCTGGAACTCACTGACTCCTCCCCTCAGGCCTGGATCTTTATAGGGGGTCTGGCTTAAGGACAGCCAGTGGGTCTCCCCCTCCAGGTCTGGGGTGGAAGGTGTTATGTGCTGTGTGTGCCAAAGTGTATATCCCTCCCTGCACCGGTGGGTCCTGTGGTAATCCCCCGCATGGGTGCCACATATGCATATTGAAGAGTCAGGAGCTTCCACTGACATCACTTGTGAGTAGTGCTTATGCCCTCCTGCATGACTGGTGTAACAATCATGATCGCACAGAGGGAGAGACAGCATGTCAGGGAGGATGTGACACAGCACTGCAGAGAGCAGGTAATAATGGGGGGAAATGGGGGGACTGAGAACGCACACTGTGGGGAGAATAGAAAGGGGCTGAGCAATAACTCTGTGGGGGGATAAAAGGGGAGGGCTAAGAAGTAAGTCTGTGGGGAGAAGAGAAGGGGGGAGTTGGAGACCTTAGTAAACATTTTGGCTGCCCCACCCCTGGAACCAGTGTTACAGTGACCCTTTGTTTCAGGGAGGAGCTGGGGAAGTGCCTGAGGCTTTTGTGATGCTCCATGTGAGAATTTCAGCATGCAATGGGGCACTCACACAGAGCTTCATCCAGCAGGAAATAGAAGAAAAACAATAGCTGTTAAATAGTGTAGAGAGGAAAGTTAACTAGCAAGATTTAGGGCTATAAGGTAAAGACAGTGGCCTTAAAGGTACCTTTACACGCCGCCACTGTGCCTAGCAACAGGTATCCACCGAACGTGCACGCACACGTTTTTAACGGTGGATACCGATCGCTGATGCCGCACATACATGCCGCCATTGCGTTGTCCACTGAAGGCATCGGGGTGCCCCAGAAGTGCCGACAGGTGCTGCGGCTAACTTCCTGTGGAATACCTTCCCCGCTACACACGCTGCCATCCACAAAGGAATATGGGCGGACCTGGGCAGCAGGTACAACACATAGGCGTGCCACACTACGTCACACCGCACCCAAACTACAACCATTGGCCAACACAATAGCGTTCTGATTGGTCAGGGTGCGAAGGGCGGATGGCGAATAGATGACGCAATAGTGTTTGGATTGTCACATGGAATAGACGCTTGTGGCGTAGCGAAGTGTGCCGATATCCACTTAGGAGACGCTCACGCATCACACACGAGCGGTTTACAGTCACACAGTCAGTGCGTTTAAATAACTAAGTGTTTGGCTATGTGTGCGTCTGGATCTAAATGTGTCAATAGAGCCACAATGCAGATAGCAAATGTGCCAACATGTGTTAATGGCATTGAGCAGCTGACATGCCAAATGTACATTATGTGTGTGTCTGCACTTGTGCTGCACTACTTACTTAAACCCACATGCCACACCATATCATGTGCTGCATCAATGTGTTGTGTCCAGGTGACACTCTGCCCACACCACACCACTATGTTTTTGTCCACACATTGGTCACGTACACTGTTGACCCAATACCTTAACATGGCTCATGGCTACCAACACATAATGTGTCTCGTACCCATCCATAGGTGCCAATGTGTGTGAAAGCACTGTGCACAACTCAAACCTTGATCACCCTGCCCTCAATCCCCAAGTAATCAGGTTCACACATAGTTTCGGATGTCAAAAAATATATGTATTATGTACATGTACATAAATGTACGAATAAAAAAACAAAGTGAACACAATGGACATTAAAACATCATGTAACATTGTAAACAGAAATGAAAAACAGAAACTCAAAAACATAAAAAACGTAGAAACAATGATAAAGTGTGCACCACCCACATAACACAAATAAAACCTAAACTAACTAACTAAAACATGTGCACACCAGAAAATATGCAAAGAAACCACCATGGTGCAGCCACCCTGCGGTGAACACCATGGCCACCATTTGTTCTCCTCCCAGCACCAGCCCCACTACACGTGCTGGTTCTGCCAGCCCACTGCCCCAGGGCCATTAAAGTAGGAGCAGTATGCGTCTCTACTGTTCCTGGCCTCCTGCTGAGTGCGACCACGGCTCAGCGGCTGGAGTGGCGCCACACCATGGTCGTCATCACGCCAAGCCCCTGGACTGACCTCCCCTGTTGTGGGGTCCACAGAATCTACAAAACTTGCCGGCGTGTATGAGGCTCGATCCCTACGACGCAGGAAGTTATGCAGCACACAGCAGACCAGCACTACCGCGTCAATAGATTCCAGTTTCATATGCAGAGGCGTATGAAAAACCCGGAATGTATTCGCCATGATCCCGAATGCATTTTCAACCACACGGCGGGCCCGGGATAGCCGGTAATTGAAAATGCGCCGCTCAGAAGTAAGGGTCCTCTGGGGATATGGCCGCAGTAGGTGTGCCTGAAGTGGTAATGCTTCATCCCCCACAAACGCACAGTTGAGATGATGGCTTGTCTCTTCATTTGAGGGCAAGTTCAGCCCACCTGTCCTTAGTTCTTGTGCCAAGTCACAGTGGGCAAACACACCCACATCTGAGATTCACCCGTTCATTCCAATGTCCACGTACAGGAACTCATAGTTCGCATCCACCAGGTCCATGAGGACTATACTAAAATACCCTTTGTAATTATAATACAAAAAGCCAGAGTTTGGGGGTTTAGTAATCCTCACATGCTTACAATCCAAAGCGCCACTGCAGTTTGGGAAGTTCCACCGGCTTTCAAAGCCTTGGGTTACTTGCATCCATTCTGTGGGTGTTTCTAGCAACTTCATGTAGGATGGCAGCAGAG
Organism: Allobates femoralis; assembly: GCA_033576535.1. Lineage (NCBI taxonomy): Eukaryota > Metazoa > Chordata > Amphibia > Anura > Aromobatidae > Allobates > Allobates femoralis. The sequence continues at coordinate 39,703 of JARQOC010001451.1, forward strand.
CACTCCAGATGGCCTCACACGTCTCAGGGATCAGGCGGCTCAGCAGGGACAGTGATACACGTGACGTGTATGTGAGGTCGGTCCTTGACCGGCCTGTAGCCAGGAACCGCAAAGTAATTGCCAAACGCTCCTCAGCTGTTACAGATCGACGCATGACAGTGTCCTGACGGGCTATCAATGGCCCAACGCGCTCCAAAAGGAAGGAGAAAGAGTCCTCGGACATACGGAGGTAGTTTTGGAAATCATGCAGATTGTTATCCTCCAGCTCACGCAACAGCTGCATGTGGCTCCGGGTATCCCGGGGTCTTAGCCAATCCCAACTCCACACACGCCGTCGTCTGCGACGCATCAACCTTTCATATCTATCCTCCATCCACAGTTGCTCTTCCACCAACGCAAGAGCCACAATAACACGTCGATCACGTTGATTCTGCATCTTGTGTATCAGCACCTGGATATGATAAACATAAATCATCACTACATAGAACAATATGGTGACATGTTTGCATATAAAGTAAGCCGCACAATACTTAGACTGGCCACTAGGGAAAAGCATATTTAAACAGTCGTGTGTGCACAACACACATCATTTTTACCATTGCAAGGCCATCACCCACAAGTGGACGGAACACAAAGGAAACATGCTCACTGATCAGCCCCATCCATCCTTCTACACTTTGTAGCGTTGATCAAAGTAACACATCAGGCCATATCTGTGTTAAAAAGGTACGTGTCACCACAAAGAACGGCTATACATGTCAGACAAACAATGTAGGTTACCATATATTTACACTTGTACAGTCTGTAAGTATCAACGTACCACAGCCTTTCAGGGTGAGTAATTCCAGATGACACGAAGAAGAGTATACATGACTCATCCTGTAGTGATGCAGGGCCATATGTGTTTGCAAGGGGGAGCTCCACATATACACATTCTGTGCTGCCTCAAGGCTCAAATCCATGTCTGATCCTAGCCATGTTGGTCCAGTGTGTGTTGCCCCCAAGCAGTATGATATTGTCATTAAATTTGCCATCTTTACGAAAATACACTCAAGAATCCTGCAGCCATAATCCTGTATGGCGAATGGAAACAAACACAATAATTTTATAACTACAATATGGCAATGTATGTGCTACACATGTTTTGAAAAAAGGAGATTTTTGTGTACTCACCGTAAAATCTTTTTCTCTTAGCCTCTAATTGGGGGACACAGACCGTGGGTGTTATGCTGCTGTCCACTACGAGGCGACACTAAGCAGAATCTGCAAAAGAGTAACAATGACTCCTCCTCTGCAGCATACACCCCTGGGACAGGCATTGCCTCACCAGTTTTGTGCTAAAGCAGTAGGAGAGTTAACAGATAA
>JARQOC010001452.1:0-41064 GCA_033576535.1 Allobates femoralis
CAGATAATAGGCCACTATGGTTAAACAGGCAAACTCTGAGTAAACAAAACCTATATGACAATGAGTTATCAGCCCAAATTGTGGTATAAAATTAATCAATTTTATTGGTACATAATTAAAATATACAAAACATTTATAAATAATACATCATAGATAAAATACACCACGATAATAATGCATCAAAATATTTCAATTATTGCGGATCTTGAAACAGGGATGGGAGCGACAAAAATATTAAATAGTATGCCAATCTACAAGGGTATTAAACATCCTATATAAGTCTATAAGACACCTGTATAGTTCCATTTATTTGAATTCATGAGAGTTCCTTGAATGATATATTGGTACGACCTAGGGAGTAAAAAACAATCTCCAATTCCCACAACCAGGTAATATGGTCCAGAAAGGCTCTATGTAAAAAAAGTTTAAAGTGCCAAGTGTAATACAATTAGACACCCAATAAAATCAGCCTATCTATATATAATGGTGAGTATAGTGCCACTTCTTCACAAGGTATAAAAGGTGGTGGTAAAAATAGTGATAACACAAATGATAAGGGAAATATCACGCACAATAATTTCTTCACAAAAGTACAAAAAATGAAGGCAACATAATGCTGCAAAAGATGTGTATATTAAACTGGGCAAATCAAAACACACAGCAAGTGATTACAAACATAAGTGAACTATAACCCCCCAAAAAAATGGGGAACACACATAAAGAAAACCTCTCAAAATTAGACCAGTATACACGGGGGGAATGATCAGAATTTATTCTGACCCAAAAAATGTTAGAATAAAATTGTGAGATAAAATTAACCTTGAATTTTCCCTAGGTAGTATAACATTCATTCCACTACAAAGGAAACATGTAATCCTCCTATATTGGAACATACACATAAAGGAATGCAGGAGTCCTAAACAAGAACCAGGTAATTTCTCATAGATATACCAGCTATATATATAAATTACATGCAGCCTCCTCTTTGTCTCCTGCGCTGAGGTCGGACAAGTGTCCAGTGAAATCTAGTCCCCTCAGTAGCGGTATGATTACCTGTCCAAATATGATGCACCGTCACCCTGACGCGTTTCGCCCTGCGGCTTCTTCCAGAGGGTGCCGCTGATAAGAGGTATTGCGTTTTTATAGAGGAATGAATGAATAGCAGGTGCGATGGTAATGGCGCTTTGTCCGTCGCTGCAGCAACGCGGCTCCCAGGTTCGGCGTCTGACATCACTTCCCCGACACCTCCCACGGACGCGTCACACGGGAGGGCGGGGGAGCGACGTGGATAGACGCGTCCCCATGGAAACTATTACTGCGGCCGCCGGAGCAAGCGCACGCGCACACAGGCAAGTCTAGGAAAGGATGTGTACAAAGTTACACTTACACTATGGAGTTGTGAGGGCTGCGCTCATACCCACAATAGTTACCGTCTAAGGAAAAAAGGTTCTGCAACATACGAGTATCTAGATCATTGGGTGAAAATCCCAATAACTAAAACAATGTGTAAGTGTAAGCAGCAAAAGAGAGTGAATGGATTTAAATAGGATGATTAACTATCATCATAAATATGTAATTAGTGTATAAAAGTCATTAAATATATATGTGTATGGGATTAATTACAATATACTGGAATTGTTATTTTATTTAAAAAGAAAGAAAAAGAAAAGGAAAAAATAATGATTAATAATGAAATAAAAATAAGAAAAAAATAAATAATAAAAAATAATAATAACAAATTATAAAGAAATAATAAAAAAAAAAATGATAAATAATAAATAAAAAAATAATAATAAAAAAATAATAATAAATAATGAATAATAAATAATAGATACAATTATATAAAAGTAATGTGCAAAAAGATTTTCCAAAAAATATATGTTTTTTTGAAAAAATAATAATAATAAAATAAAATAAAATAATAATAAAAATGAAAAAGAAAAAAGAAAAATTAAATTAAATAAAATAAAACAAAAAATAAAAAAGTTTATATATATTTTGTGATGTGTGTCACTGACTCATTACCAGTCATCATTTTAATCCCAACAAAATCAATAAAAAATGCCTAAAAACATTGCATATCTAAGAGGCACCCAAAGGGAAAAATAGGTTTCTTCATACAAGTCCATTCTTCATTAAAAATGTATACGTATGTGTATACCCATCTTCTCCTCTTTATCCAGAAATCCTATAAAAAATATTAAAAAGCACCATAAAATTATAAAAACATCTCAAAAAAATAAAAAAACATGACATACCTAAGCTTCATAAAAATGGGGCAAAGCTGAAAATCTCATTCAGCCCGTGTGGACGAAGGCATCCTATCTTATCGCAGTATCATTAAGATAAATAAACACGGCAACTCACCGCACGCAGAGTAAATCTTCAAAGCTTTTATTCCATGCGAGTAGACACAGATGACAAGCGAGGGAGGGAGGGAGTGCTGAGACTTGGTGACGGTTCACCGTTTCGCAGCGCGACTCGCTGCTTCCACGGACCAAACTAGTCTGGCGTCTGACGTCACGTCCGAGTTAAATCAACCTCAGACGAGTCCGCCCACGCCAGGACACAGTACAATTACAGTGCTCTATATGTGAAAAGGGTTATTTTAATAATAATAATAATAATAATAATAATGCTTTATTTATATAGCGCCAACATATTCCGCAGCGCTTTACAATGTAGGGTTAGAGTACAGAAAATATAATACAGTAAGTAATTACAGTAGAGAACAAATATAGTACAATAATTGGATACAAAACAATAGGCATAGAATCAATGTAAAAAAGAAAATACAATAAATAAAGCAAGAAATGAAGGTGACCCTGCTCAAAAGAGCTTACAATCTAAAACGGGATAGAGGTTGCACAAGGTACAGGGGCTTATTGCACTGATGGTCCAGGCATCTTGAGGAAATGGGGCATAGGACTAAGCTCACATGGATGGTTATTATACAATCTGTGTAGACCTTTTTGGTTTGGTGGAGTTTGTAGAGGAGTAATGTCCAGAGGGATAGCCCATTCACTGTCTACAGTACAATGGACTTCTATTAGGGAGTATGATAGGCCGCCTTAAAAAGATGCGTTTTTAGGGATCGCCTGAAGCCATGCAAGTTGTGGATAGTCCTGATTTCTTGGGGTAAAGCATTCCAGAGTTTTGGTGCAGCTCTGGAGAAGTCTTGGAGTCGGGAGTGGGAGGATCGGATTAGTACGGATGTTAGTCGAAGGTCATTTGAGGAACGTAGAGAGCGGGTGGGGTGATAGACAGAGATGAGGGAGGAGAGGTAGGGGGGTGCTGCACTGTGAAGAGTTTTGTGGGTGAGAACAAGCAATTTGAATTTGATCCTGTAGTATACGGGCAGCCAGTGCAATGACTGGCAGAGAGCAGAGGCATCTGAGTAACGATTGGCCAGGTGGGTGATCCTGGCTGCTGCATTAAGGATGGACTGGAGAGGAGAAAGTCTGGTGAGGGGGAGGCCACTTAATAGAGAATTGCAATAGTCAAGGCGGGAATGGATTAGGGCCACAGTGAGGGTTTTTGTTGTTTCCATGGTGAGAAAGGGGCGGACTCTAGAGATATTCTTCAGGTGTAAGCGACAGGAGCGGACAAGACATTGTGTGTGGGAGGAGAAGGAGAGATCGGTGTCAAACATAACACCCAGACAGCGAGCCTGCTGCATAGGCGTTATCGTGGTGCCGCAAACTGAGAGAGAGATGTCCGATTTAGGGAGGTTAGTGGATGGGGGGAGCAGAAGAAGTTCAGTTTTGGAAAGGTTTAGTTTCAAATAGAGAGTGGACATGATATTGGAAACTGCAGCTAGACAGTCATTGGTGTTCTTTAATACCGCAGGGGTAAGGTCAGGGGCTGAAGTGTATAGTTGTGTGTCATCAGCATAAAGATGGTACTGAAAGCCAAATCTGCTGATGGTCTGTCCAATCGGGGCCGTGTAGAGAGAGAATAGGAGGGGGCCAAGGACTGAACCCTGAGGGACCCCAATAGTGAGGGGAAGAGGGGAAGAAGTGGAGCCAGCAAAAGATACACTGAAAGAGCGGTCAGAAAGATAGGAGGAGAGCCAGGAGAGAGCCGTGTCCTTTATGCCAATGGAATGCAGCATAGAGAGTAGAAGCTGATGGTCAACAGTGTCAAAAGCTGCAGAGAGATCAAGGAGAATAAGCAGAGAGTGGTTACCATTACGTTTTGCTGTCAGAAGGTCATTGGTCACTTTGATGAGGGCAGTTTCTGTAGAGTGAAGGGGGCGGAAACCAGACTGTAATGGATCTAGAAGAGAGTGAGCGGAGAGGTAACGGGTGAGGCGGGAATAGACCAGGCGCTCCAGGAGTTTAGAGATGAAGGGGAGATTGGAGACTGGTCTGTAGTTATTTGTGCAGGTTGGGTCGAGAGTGGTTTTCTTTAATAATGGAGTAATGATCGAGTGTTTGAAGGAGGAGGGGAAGATGCCAGAAGAGAGGGAGAGATTGAAGATTTTGGTTAGATGAGTGGTGACGACTGGAGAGAGGGATTGGAGCAGGTGTGAGGGAATGGGGTCAGTAGTGCATGTGGTGGGACGAGAGGAAGAAAGGAGCCTGGAGACTTCTTCTTCTGTGACTGGGTCAAATGTGGAGAGTGAGCCGGAGGAGATGTGAGGAAGAATGGGGGTGGCAGCGGTTGGAGGCTGAGAGCTGATTTCCTGGCGGATGTTGTCTATTTTCTCCATGAAGTAGGAAGCCAAGTCATCAGCACAGAGGTCAGTGATGGGGGCCTGCACTTTAGGACTGAGGAGAGAGTGAAAGGTGTCAAAGAGTTTTTTTGGATTGTTGGATAGTGAGGAGACCAGGGTGGTGAAGTAGGTCTGTTTGGCAAGGTGAAGGGCAGAGTTGTAGGTTTTTAGCATGAATTTATAATGGATAAAGTCTCCTGGTGAGCGAGTTTTCCTCCATAGACGTTCAGCACTCCTAGAGCATCGCTGGAGGAATCGAGTTTGTGGTGTGAGCCAGGGCTGTTTTGTTCTGTGTTTGGAGGTTCTGAGGGTGAGGGGCGCTACTTGGTCCAGGGAGCTTCTGAGAGTGTCATTGTAGTGATTTACTGCCTGATCTGGACAGGAGATTGAAGAGATTGGGGACAGAGATGAGATGAGGGAGTCTGTGAGTGCCTGAGGGTTAATGGCCTGTAGATTTCTGGATGTGTGATAGGTAGGATTGGGCTGTGTTGGCCGAGGGTTAGTGAGTGAGAAGGAAAGAATGTTGTGGTCAGAGAGTAGAGTTGAGTTATCCAAGGGGGAGGATGAGCAGAGCCGGGTAAAGACCAGGTCAAGGGTGTTACCGTTTTCGTGCGTCTCAGAGGTTGAGAGCTGTGATAGGCCAAGAGAGGTAGTTAGAGATAGGAGCTGGGATGCAGATGGGGAGATGGGGCTGTTTATGGGAATGTTAAAGTCTCCCAGAATAAGGGTTGGTAAATCTGAGGACATGAAATGCGGGAGCCAAGCGGAGAAATGGTCGAGGAACAGGGTGGGTGACCCTGGGGGGCGGTATACCACTGCTACTTTGAGGTGGAGGGGATGGAATAGCCTAATGGTGTGGACCTCAAAAGAAGGGAATGAGAGTGATGGGGCTGGAGGGATGACCTGGAAAGTACATTGTGGGGACAGGAGGAGGCCAACTCCACCGCCACGTCTGTTCCCAGGTCTAGGGGAGTGAGAGAAGTGTAAGCCGCCGTAAGAAATAGCAGCCGGGGAAGCAGTGTCTGAATCCTGGATCCAGGTTTCTGTGAGGGCCAGCAGGTTTAGAGAGTTGGAAAGGAAGTAATTGTGAATGAAAGGAAGTTTGTTGCATGCAGATCGTGGATTCCAGAGAGCGCAGTTAAAAGAGGGAGATGAAGGAGTGCAAGTGATGGTAATGAGGTTAGTGGGGTTTCTATGTGTGCTGGGAGAGGGGTTGAAGTTAGAGGGTGGACCAGGGTTGGGAGAGATATCACCTGAGAGGAGCAGCAGCAAAAAGAGGAAGAGCAGATAGTTTTTGGATTTTGGACTTGGTTTATTATGACAAATGTTAGAATATGGTGGGCTGAGAATCCTCAGTAAACTGAAGATGGCATGGGAGCTGTACATAGGGCAGGGCAGGAGAGAGGGGCTGATGTGAATGAGTGGTGATGGAGGAGGGATAGGGTGATACAAGTTGGTGGTGATGGCACATAGAAACACAAACAGTGCAGCAGTGCAGTTAAAGACATGGTAGTGATTAGTAGAGGATAGAGTAATAGACATTGTTTGAATGGCTATCTGACAGTACCTTCCAGTCTATTTTAAAACATAAAACATTTTAAAAACAAAGTCAACATTCTACAACTATGTGATACCGTAAGAAACTTGAAAGGCATTAATATTCAATGACAGTTAAAACTGGACATTATCATATTATCAATGGAGTATAAGTAGGTTAAAAGCAAGCAAATTACCGTATAACCCTTAATATAGGTGTATTGCATTGTTCAATGTTATTAGAAGAAAGGGATGAGAAGAAAGGAATGAGAAGAAGAAAGGGGCAAGAGAGAAAAAGAAATCAATGATAGTAATAATAATGATAAACATATATAGGAAGCAGAATACACATATACAAAAATATAAGACTATGTACATATATATAACTATCCCCTGTAGCTTCATGCTGCCTGTAACAATACAGAACAATACCGGCATAGAGATAAAACCCATTAATAGGACTAAATGGTGAGTGCGGTGAGTTGCCGTGTTTATTTATCTTAATGATACTGCGATTTATGACTGTCTGGATTCCTACACGTGCACCGCTGCTTATGGAGTCGCTCACTCGCATGGACTAAGTGCATTGAGATACGGAATGACAGTGCCCTAGCACACTTCTACTGTTGTTGTGTGCATCCTATCTTATGGATCCAGCGTGTCTCCAATTGTGCTAGTCTCTTCCCCATATCTCCTCCACATGAATTTATAGGGAAGCAGTCAATCCCAAAGTCTCGCAATAATCCACCATTACACAAATGTTTTTGTTTAAAGTGTCTTGGCAGAGGTTTCATGAATGTTAGATCCTCCTCTTTCGCAGCATTGTTAATATCCAGGACATGTTCTCTAATCCTGACCTTGAGGGGTCTAGTAGTGAGTCCTACGTAGACAAGATTACATGGACACACCGCATAATACACTACATGGGTAGTACTACATGTAATATGTCTAGTGCTTTTAAATTCTTTACTCTGGTCTGCCGATTGGAAATTACAAGTTCTTATCATATTCGGACATGCAATACAATCCCTACAAGGGAAAAAACCCCATTTAGGTCCACTAGATCCAAAACCTCGTGTCGGATTCGGAGCTTCATACTGGCTGTATGTCAGGAGGTCACGTAAGTTATTGGCCCTCCTATACGTCACTTACTACAGAGATAAGGGAGCAGAACCGAGCTTACTACAGAGATAAGGGAGCAGAATCGAGCTTACTACAGAGATAAGGGAGCAGAATCGAGCTTACTACAGAGATAAGAGAGCAGAACCGAGGTTACTACAGAGATAAGAGAGCAGTACCGAGCTTACTACAGAGATAAGAAAGCAGAACCGAGCTTACTACAGAGATAAGAGAGCAGAACCAAGCTTTCTACAGAGATAAGAGAGCAGAACCAGCTTACTACAGAGATAAGAGAGCAGAACCGAGCTTACTACAGAGATAAGAGAGCAGACCCGAGCTTACTACAGAGATAAGAGAGCAGAACCGAGCTTACTACAGAGATAAGGGAGCAGAATCGAGCTTACTACAGAGATAAGGGAGCAGAATCGAGCTTACTACAGAGATAAGAGAGCAGAACCAAGCTTACTACAGAGATAAGGGAGCAGAATCGAGCTTACTACAGAGATAAGGGAGCAGAATCGAGCTTACTACAGAGATAAGAGAGCAGAACCGAGCTTACTACAGAGATAAGAGAGCAGTACCGAGCTTACTACAGAGATAAGAAAGCAGAACCGAGCTTACTACAGAGATAAGAGAGCAGAACCAAGCTTTCTACAGAGATAAGAGAGCAGAACCAGCTTACTACACACATAAGGGAGCAGAACTGAGCTTACTACAGAGATAAGAGAGCAGACCCGAGCTTACTACAGAGATAAGAGAGCAGAACCAAGCTTTCTACAGCGATAAGAGAGCAGAACCAGCTTACTACAAAAATAAGGGAGCAGAACCGAGCTTACTACAAAGATATAGCAATAGAACCGAGCTTACTACAGAGATAAGAGAGCAGAACCGAGCTTACTACAGAGATAAGAGAACAGAACCGAGCTTACTATAGAGATAAGAGAGCAAAACCAAGCTTACTACAGAGATAAGAGAGCAGAACCGAGCTTACTACAGAGATAAGAGAGCAGAACCGAGCTTACTACAGAGATAAGAGAGCAGAACCAGTTTACTACAGAGATAAGGGAGCAGAACCGAGCTTACTACAGAGATAAGAGAGCAGATTCGAGCTTACTACAGAGATAAGAGAGCAGAACCAAGCTTTCTACAGAGATAAGGGAGCAGAACCAGCTTACTACAGAGATAAGAGAGCAGAACCGAGCTTACTACAGAGATAAGAGAGCAGATTCGAGCTTACTACAGAGATAAGAGAGCAGAACTGAGCTTACTACAGAGATAAGGGAGCAGAACCAGCTTACTACAGAAATAAGGGAGCAGAACCGAGCTTACTACAGAGATAAGAGAGCAGAACCGAGCTTACTACAGAGAAAAGAGAGCAGAACAGAGCTTACTACAGAGATAAGGGAGCAGAACCGAGCTTACTACAGACATAAGAGAGCAGAACCGAGCTTAGAACAGAGATAAGGGAGCAGTACCGAGTTTACTACAGAGATAAGGGAGCAGAACCGAGCTTACTACAGAGATAAGAGAGCAGAACCGAGCTTACTACAGAGATAAGAGAGCAGAACCGAGCTTACTACAGAGAAAAGAGAGCAGAACAGAGCTCACTACAGAGATAAGAGAACAGCACTGAGCTTACTACAGAGATAAGAGAGCAGAAACGAGCTTACTACAGAGATAAGAGAGCAGAACCGAGCTTACTACAGAGATAAGGGAGCACAACTGAGCTTACTACAGAGATAAGAGAACAGAACCGAGCTTAATACAGAGATAAGAGAGCAGAACTGAGCTTACAGAGATAAGAGAGCAGAACCGAGCTTACTACAGAGATAAGAGAGCAGAACCAATCTTTCTACAGAGATAAGAGAGCAGAACCAGCTTACTACTCGAGATCCAGAAGAAGGAGCTGTCATTCAAAGCTCATCTACAAAGCTAGCTTCACAGACTGCCCATATCATTGATGTCCTGTCTGAATCCTGATTAGAGGTATGCTCACACATAAGCAGGTTTTAAATACATCAGGTAGGTAGGGACTGCTTCTATCAGGGTTACCTTGTCGACGGTGAAGCAGCTTAATGTACCTTTTTTGCAAAAAAAACGTATAAACCAAAAACCCTGTTTTTGAGACTTTTCTGACAGCAGTTAATGGTAACTTGTATTTTGTGTGATTTTTTTATTGTGCAGAGTTTTGCACTCAGTTTTGTATTACAGTTTTGGTGGTGAATGGACGCGGTTATGCAGACGCGTTCATAGTGTGCACGGCTCATATTTGTCTGCGTTTTGTATTATTCCTGCCCTGCAGGAAGAGGGAGGTCTCCGCCCCTCCTTTATGAGCTGCGCATACAATAGCTAGCTTCACAGACTGCCCATATCATTGATGTCCTGTCTGAATCCTGTTTAGAGGTATGCTCACACATAAGCAGGTTTTAAATACATCAGCTAGGGACTACTTCAATCAGGGTTACCTTGTCGATGGTGAAGTAGCTTATTGTACCTTTTTTGCAAAAAACGTATAAACCAAAAACCCTGTTTTTGAAATTTTTCTGCCTGCACTTGCTGGTAACTTGTATTTTTATTATAACAGAGTATTTTGTGTGATTTTTTTTTTACAATACTGAGAACTGAGCTTACTACAGAGATAAGAGAGCAGAACTGAGCTTACTACAGAGATAAGAGAACAGATCCGAGCTTACTACAGAGATAAGAGAACAGAACCGAGCTTACTACAGAGATAAGAGAACAGAACTGAGCTTACTACAGAGATAAGAGAGCAGAACCGAGCTTACTACAGAGATAAGAGAGCAGAACCGAGCTTACTACAGAGATAAGAGAACAGAACCGAGCTTACTACAGAGATAAGAGAACAGAACCGAGCTTACTACAGAGATAAGAGAACAGAACCGAGCTTACTACAGAGATAAGAGAGCAGAACCAAGCTTACTACAGAGATAAGAGAACAGAACTGAGCTTACTACAGAGATAAGAGAGCAGAACCGAGCTTACTACAGAGATAAGAGAACAGAACTGAGCTTACTACAGAGATAAGAGAGCAGAACCGAGCTTACTACAGAGATAAGAGAACAGAACCGAGCTTACTACAGAGATAAGAGAACAGAACCGAGCTTACTACAGAGATAAGAGAACAGAACCGAGCTTACTACAGAGATAAGGGACATGTAGTGGTGACTAGAGATGAGCGAGTACTAAAATGCTCGGGTGCTCGAAGCTCGGACCGAGCATCCCAAGATACTCGTGTACTCGGCCCGAGCACCGAGCCCAATGTTATCCTATGGGAGACCCGAGTATTTTTCTGACATGGCCCCCGGCAGCATGGAAAAACCCTAAAAATGTCACAAAAGTATCAGAACAGTGCTGAAATGACATGGGAACCGCATGGGAAGACCCCTGGAAGCATTTCAGACCCCAAGGTCACTGATGTCAACAATGTTGTCAGACCATTACGCCACTTTTACGGACTGTCAAGAAAACGTTACAAAATGAAACCAAAACGGATTTTCATGGAAAAAATATTAAGGCTCAGACCCACTTGTGAGACAGAGTTGGTGGATGTTAGTTTTTTGGATTATATGAAAGATTTTTTAAAAAAAAGTTGTGTGGCACTCACATGCCCCTGGGAAGAGACGTGCATGAAGGCCTCTTTATATAATGTGCCCATTGTAAGCAAGTGGGTCTGCTGTAGTATTGCTCTAGGCAGGGAAGCCAAAAATTGGGAGGCACTTCAATGCCCCTGGATAGAGACGTGCATGAGGGCCTTTTTAAATAATGTGCCCATTTTAAGCAGGCGGGTCTTTTGTAGGATTGCCCTAGGCAGGGAAGCCAAAAATTGTGTTGCACTTCAATGCCCCTGGATAGAGACGTGCATGAGAGCCTTTATAAATAATGTGCCCATTTTAAGCAAGTGGGTCTTTTGTAGGATTGCCCTAGGAAGGGCTGCCAAAAATTGGGAGACATTGCGATGCCCCTGGGAAGAAACATGGAGGAGAGCCTCTAAAAATTGTTCCCATTACAAAGGAGCGGGTCTCCTGTACTTGTAATGCCCATTCTGGAAGCATGGACTAAAACATTTACCCTTGGGAGGTATACATGAAACTTATGCCTAACTTTTGAACGGTGAGGGTCATCATCATCATAAATATGATGTAAAAAAATTATGGTTTTGTGGCATCATGAACCACGGTCACACTGATTATATGATGGTGGCGGATGAGGAGAAGGAGGAGTAGTACAGCAAGTAGCCAAACACTTGAAGTCTGTACCAATGTGTGGGTGTGTGGAGGTGCATGGGAATCTACCGGCACAAAATTTAAATTCCGCTATCATTTGGGGGTGGTGTAATGAAGTCAGGCCCAATCCAACCCTTGTTCATCTTGATCAAAGTCAGCCTGTCAGCATTTTCAGTTGACAGGAGGGTGCATTTATCTGTAATGATTCCACCTGCGGCACTAAAAACATGCTCTGACAAAACGCTAGCGGCAGGGCAGGCCAGGACTTCCAAGGCGTAGAGAGCCAATTCCTGCCACGTGTCCAGCTTGGATACCCAATAATTATAAGGCACAGATGAGTCTGGGAGCACTTTTGTAAGATCGGCAAGGTACTCCCTCAGCATCTTTGCAAACTTTGCATTCCTTGTGACACTATCCTGCACCTCAGGGCCTGTGGCACGGAGGTGCTGAGAAAAGTGCCCCAGATCTTTGAGAGTGTTCCCCTACCTCTGCTGGATTGGACTTGTGCCTCTCTCGGCCGGACACCTTGGCTGTACACTGAATTGTGACCTCTGCTGCTAGCGTTTTCAGAATGGAATTTTTTTAATAATTCCGCGACTATGGCCTTTTGGTACTGCAGCATTTTTGTAGACCTCTCCGCTTCGGGAATAAGAGAAATAAAGTTCTCTTTGTAGCGTGGGTATAAAAGTGTCACCAACCAGTAATGAGTGTCCGCCAAGATGTTGATAACGCGAGGGTCACGACACAGGCAGCGTAACATAAAGTCAGCCATGTGCGCTAGACTGTTAACAGTCAAGACTTCGGGGTCCTCACCAACAGCATGACTGGCCATGCTGACCTCCTCCTCCTCCTCTCCCCTGTCCTCTGGCCATCCACGCTCAACCGATGGTCTGATGGTTGTGCATGTATTACCGTCAATTCCGAATGAAAGTAGCTCCATTTCTTCATCCTCCTCCTCCTTGTCATAGTCCTCCAATGCAGGTTGGGATGAGATGAGGCTGGGCTGTGTGTAATCACCCAGTACGGTTTCTTGCTCCAACTCATTCTGCTCCGCCGGCGATGCATCGTCTTTGATTTCGAGCAGAGAGCGTTTTAGAAGACAGAGAAGCGGGATGGTGACGCTAATGATGGCGTTATCGCCGCTCACCATCTTGGTGGAGTCCTGGAGTCCTCAAAGTTTTGGAGGACGGTACATATGTCGGACATCCATATCCACTGAGGTCTTATATGTGGAGTTTGAACCGTATACAGACGGCCTAGTTGATGCTGGTACTCAACAACTGTCCTCTTCCGCTCACAAATCCTGACCAACATGTGCAGTGTGGAATTCCAACGCGTGGGGACATCACACACCAGTCTGTGAGCCGGAAGCTGCAAACACCGCTGAATGCCGGCAAGGGCTGCAGAAGCAGTAGGTGACTTTCTGAAATGGGCACACAGGCGGCGTACTTTGACGAGCAGATCAGAGAGCTCCGGGTAGGATTTAATAAACCGCTGAACCACGAGGTTGAGCACATGGGCCACGCATTGAACATGTGTCAGCTGGCCTCGCCTCAGAGCCGCCACCAGGTTCCGGCCATTGTCACACACGACCATGCCTGGCTGTAGGTTCAGCGGTGTGAGCCAGTGATCTGCCTGCTGTTTCAGAGCTGTATTTTTTGCAGTTATGCTTTTTTACGCGCGTACGGGCTAAAAAGTGCAACTGTATGCACACAGAACGCTATTCCCAAGCCCATTTATCATGTTAGCTATGGGAAAAGCGCACAGAATTGACATGTTGATTCTGTTTACGCACAAGCTTTTGCAGTGAGAGCGGATGCATAAAAGCGCAACAGATTTCTGCATTGCTGAACTGCATATCCAGAATTGCATTTCACTGCATTTATGCATGCACAAAATAACGCTGTGTAAATGCAGGAATACATAGGAAATACGCAGTGTAGTGGTGGACTGGTTGGTGGGGGACATCCTACTACACCCAGAACGGCCTGGAGTGCTGTCTCACACCGGGACTGGCTCTCACCTCCCTTATACTGATTGCTGGCTAACGTGAAAGCAACCCCCCTCCACATGGAAAGTATGGCAGAAAGTACAATGTCAATTTCGACTTTCTCCTTCTCTCACCCGTTGGTAACCCCCACTTGATAAACAAGCTATAGACCAGGGGCGGGGAACCATTTTTCTGCCGAGGGCCATTTGGGAATTTCTACAATCCTTCGGGGCCGTACAAAATTGACTTGAAAATTACCCACTATAATTGGTTCAACAATCAACTCTCTTTGGCATGAGTGATAGTGGTCATGTTGCTTCTAAACTGCTTTTCTGGTTTGCTAGAGCCCAAGACATTGCTGGAGATGCCGGGGGCATGTACCTCGCTGGGGAGGCTAAGGCTGGGGCATAGACATCACAGAAGAGGCTGGGGGCATATACCTCACTGGGGGGGCCGAGGCTGGGGCATAGAGGTCACTGGAGAGCTGGATTTAAAGGGCAGACAGTCAGCAAAATGCGTCTGCCAACCTGAGCACTGCGGTCCCCAGGAATCTGCCCGAGGGCCGCAAAAAAGTCATCGAGGTCCACCCCTGCTATAGACAATGCAGCATTGTGGTATCAACCCTAAAACCATGTAATAGTAGGTGTTTTTTTGTATAAAACTGTACACAATCTTGTCCATTGTACTTAATGTATAGTACAGACCAAAGGTTTGGACACACCTTCTCATTCAAAGCATTTTCTTTATTTTCATGACTATGATAATTGTAGATTCACACTGAAGGCATCAAAACTATGAATTATCATATGTGGGATTATATACTGAACAAAAAAGTGTGAAACAACTGAAACTATGTCTTATATTCTAGGTTCTTCACAGTAGCCACCTTTTACTTTGATTACTGCTTTGCACACTCTTGGCATTGTCTTAATGAGCTTCAAGAGGTAGTCACCAGTCTTCAAGAGGTAGTCACCGGAAATAGTCTTCCCACAGTCTTGAAGGAGTTCCCAGAGATGCTTAGCACTTGTTGGCCCTTTTGCCTTCACTCTGCGGTCCAGCTCACCCCAAACCATCTGGATTGGGTTCAGGTCTGGTGACTGTGGAGGCCAGGTCATCTGGCGTAGCCCCCCATCACCATCACACCCCCTCCTCATGCTTCACGGTGGGATCCAGGCATGTAGAGTCCATCCGTTCACCTTTTCTGCGTTGCACAAAGACACGGTGGTTGGAACCAAAGATCTCAGATTTGGACTCATCAGAGCAAAGCACAGATTTCCACTGGTCTCATGTCCACTCCTTCTGTTCTTTAGCCCAGACAAGTCTCTTCTGCTTGTTGCGTGTCCTTAGCAGTGGTTTCCTAGCAGCTATTTTACCATGAAGACCTGCTGCACAAAGTCTCCTCTTAACAGTTGTTGTAGAGATGTGTCTGCTGCTAGACCTCTGTGTGGCATTGACCTGGTCGCTAATCTGAGCTGCTGTTAACCTGCGATTTCTGAGGCTGGTGACTCAAATGAACTTATCCTCCGCAGCAGAGGTGACTCTTGCTCTTCTTTTCCTGGTATGGTCCTCATGTCAGCCAGTTTCTTTGTTGCGCTTGATGGTTTTTGCAACTTCACTTGGGGACACTTTCAAAGTTTTCCCAATTTTTCGGACTGACGGACCTTCATTTCTTACAGTAATGATGGACACTCGTTTCTCTTTACTTAGAATTTGTATTATGGCAAGAAAAAAGCAGCTAACAGTCTATTCAGTAGGACGATCAGCTGTGTATCCATCAGACTTCTGCACAACACAACTGATGGTCCCAACCCCATTTATAAGGCAAGAAATCCCACTTATTAAACCTGACAGGGCACACCTGTGAAGTGAAGACCATTTCCAGTGACTACCTCTTGAACACTGGTGACTACCTCTTGAAGCTCATCAAGAAAATGCCAAGAGTGTGCAAAGCAGTAATCACAGCAAAAGGAAGAACCTAGAAGATAAGACATATTATCAGTTGTTTCACACTTTTTTGTTCAGTATATAATTCCACATGTGATCATTCATAGTTTTGATGTCTTCAGTGTGAATCTACAATTTTCATAGTCATGAAAATACAGAAAACTCTTTGAATGAGAAGGTGTGTCCAAACTTTTGGTCTGTACTGTATGTACCCAATGATATGCATTTTCCCTATGTATTTATACTTTCCCTGTGAAGACGGCACAGCCGGTAATAGTCGATGTACGCCTTGTCTATGGGTTCTCTGGTGTTTGACCGTTACTGCCAGTGGCGTAACTTGAAGCTCATGGGCCCCGATGCGAAAGCTCCAATGGGGCCCCCAACATTTGTAGCATTAGTCTTTTTCCATAGGCCAAAGGGACTTTTTGGCCCCCCCCCCAGGCTCCAGGGCCACAGTGCAATTGCAACCCCTGCACCTATTGTAGTTACTGCAGAGCAGCAGGGGACCACCTGGATGTTTAAGGTCTAGGAGCGTCCTGGAAGCCGATCAAAAGTGATTGTTCTAATTATTTATATTATTAAGAATTTTGTACTTTACCTCTAATATACAGGCATGTATAAATATATCTGTATGCCTGTAATGAAGAATACCATAAGTAATCCTCCTTTGTTTTTTCAGCAGTGCAGCCTGTGGCTCATTGCTGATGCTCATGCCTGTCATGTAAGAGGTCATAAGTTTGAATGACCAAATCAAATAAAAAGCAGAATCCTAAACTGAAGGATCAGAACTGCATCTGAGCAGCCAAGTGTGCAATAGACCTGTCCCCCGGGGATCGGCTGCACAAGTGCTATAGACGACCATGTGATGGTCACATCAAGTGACATTGGTAAGGGATTGTTGTCGTCCCTTCTTGGTTTAGTCTGGCGTGATCCTTGTCGTCTTTTCTTTGGTTTAACATAATGGTTTCTATCTGTAAACTTGTGCTAGGATTATGTAAAATGTCATTTCAGGGAGGAAGTAGACGAACTCTAGGGCCACCTATTGGAAGTAGCAACCCTAAATTATAGAATAGCTATACCCCCAGACAGTCAGATTATATCCCATATACTGCACTGATGAGGGACAATCACCCCGAAACACAGCTTGGGGCTCTGTTCTGGCTTAAATCCTAAATCATATTAAAAGGCTTGAGTCAATTATGACTTTTAGGATTGCTATTTCCAATAGGTGGCGCTAGACTTCATCTGCTTCCTCCCTGAAGTGACAATTGAGGAACATTGCGGTCATAAGTCTCCTCATGCCGGCAGGTAGATTGGTCTCCACAAGGAGAATAGCTTTTACCCTATAGGGAGGATTAGATGCTCGAAAGGAGGAGCTGTATGCATGGATGGCTGTGACTCAAGTACTCGAGTGTAAAGGAAATGAATGGGGAATGCCGGAGTTCTCCATTAACTTCCATTGAGTATAATAATACAGTACTGGAGTCATGCCCATCTGAGCGTCCAAATGCTCGTTTCAGGTACCGAGCACGGCAGTGTTCGCTCATCGCTAGCTTAGATACACTTGCTCGTTCACTCATCACTAGCTTAGATACACTTGCTCGTTCCCTCATCACTAGCTTAGATACACTTGCTCGTTCGCTCATCGCTAGCTTAGATACACTTGCTCGTTCGCTCATCGCTAGCTTAGATACACTTGCTCATTCCCTCATCACTAGCTTAGATACACTTGCTCGTTCGCTTATCGCTAGCTTAGATACACTTGCTCGTTCGCTCATCACTAGCTTAGATACTCTTGCTCTTCGCTCATCGCTAGCTTAGATACACTTGTTCGTTCGCTCATCGCTAGCTTAGATACACTTGCTCGTTCGCTCATGGCTAGCTTAGATACACT
The DNA here is from genome assembly GCA_033576535.1 of Allobates femoralis. Taxonomy (NCBI): domain Eukaryota; kingdom Metazoa; phylum Chordata; class Amphibia; order Anura; family Aromobatidae; genus Allobates; species Allobates femoralis. The sequence continues at coordinate 17,445 of JARQOC010001452.1, forward strand.
TGCTCGTTCACTCATCACTAGCTTAGATACAATTGCTCGTTCATCGCTAGCTTAGATCCACTTGCTCATTCGCTCATCGCTAGCTTAGATTCACTTGCTCGTTCGCTCATCACTAGCTTAGATACACTTGCTCTTCGCTCATCGCTAGCTTAGATACACTTGCTCATTCGCTCATCACTAGCTTAGATACACTTGTTCGTTCGCTCATCGCTAGCTTAGATACACTTGCTCGTTCGCTTATGGCTAGCTTAGATACACTTGCTCGTTCGCTCATGGCTAGCTTAGATACACTTGCTCATTCACTCATCACTAGCTTAGATACACTTGCTCGTTCATCGCTAGCTTAGATACACTTGCTCGTTCGCTCATCGCTAGCTTAGATACACTTGCTCGTTCGCTCATTACTAGCTTAGATACACTTGCTCGTTCATCGCTAGCTTAGATACACTTGCTCGTTCGCTCATCACTAGCTTAGATACACTTGCTCATTAAAAAGAATCTTGTTCTGAAAGTTAATAATGTTCCGGGGGTTCTGTCCTTAATCCCCTTATTGTGACCATAAACCTTGAAGAACGGAAAGCAAACAAAAGTGTAAAATTGGCTTTATTATATTTTCAATTTTTCACATTGACCTGAATGAAGGGGAAAAAAAAAGAAATGTTCAGGTTATTTCCAGATATAAAGTGCATTAAAGTGAAACTCCGGCCAAATGGTTTCCATGATTCCACTAAGGCTCGTGTGACTTTCTATTATGGTCCCTTGCTTGCAAGTTGCTCTTTGCACCATAGAACCTTATAAAGGGATTATGCAGGACAAGTTACTTTACTATGGGTCTAAGAAGAAATAGGCAGGTAGTTGATAACTACCTCCCTGCTTTAGCCAGCACCAGCACAGAGCAGGGCTGTGGAGTCGGAGTCGTTGTCCATTTTGGGTGGAGTAGGAGTCAGATGTGTGGCTTACTGACTTCACAGCCATGGCTGTAGAGTCGAAGTCATGGAGACAGTGTCCATTCTGGGTGAAGTCGGAGAAATTAAGGAGTCGGAGTCGGAGTCAGAGTCGAATGTTTGGCTTACCAACTCCACAGCCCTGGTTTAAAAGGGCGATCATTGATGGCTACTGCCGGCGATTCTGCGGCATCCTGACACCAAGTCGACAGAGCAGTGACTTCTCTTCTACGCTGCCATCATCTGATTGACAGGTGGGTCCCTGCCTAACTGCAGGACGTCAACAAGGACGTATCCAGCCCAGAAGAGGAAGAGCTGTGCCGCTGACGTGACACAGCAGAATCGCCGGCAGGAGCGGCCTGTGAACAGTTGCTTGTTACTTCTTAGGCCCATAGTACAAAAACATTACATTTTCCCGGACAACCTCTTTAATACCACATGACTGCTGCTGCACTTTTAAGTTGCCACGACCACGTCCTCCCTCGTCTTCGCCTCCAGCTGAGGATACATCTCAGAGACTTCATCTTCTGCCTTCCTTCTTCGTGAACGCTGCAGTTTGTACTAGTAATGCCGAGAGGGCGCCTTTCTTACCCCCCTAGTGTAATTAAGAAAAACCTATATAGAAGAAGTCAAATAATGTATCTTTATTGAGTCAGAAAATATTCATACATGCAATGGTAAAGACACAAGAATATACAACGGGTGAGCAAAGAATGGAATAATGTCTGCAAACATGATTACCGTACATCAATAATCCCGAGCATATAAATACAATATCCTCAGGTAGAGCGGATGGGAGGTATAGGAGTGTAAAATGCTGGAAAAAATACTCACGAGGAGAAATAGAGGAGCTTAAAAATTATTTGGTACTCAATTATTTGAGGATTTTTTTTACTTCACAGGAAAAACAAAAAACATTTGTTGCAACGTTTCCACCCTGTACACCGGGCCTTCATCAGACACAGGGATTTCTTTCTTGTAAAAGAAAATTTGCCTTTATATATAAAATGAAAGAATCACTTAAAAAATCGTTTTTTTTTAGATGGTTCCATGTGGAGTAACAGCACGTCCCACTGTGGGTAAAGGTGCATTTACAAGAATACCTGTATCTGATGAAGGCCCGCTGGATAGGGCTGAAACGTTACAACACATTTTTCTTATTTTGGCTGTGAAAAATTCATCGATTACTTTCGAGTGGCAATTTTTTAATTATTATTACAGGTGGGAATATAGAATTAGATATATATATATATATATAGATATATAGATATATATATATATATATATATATATAAAAAAAAAAATATATATATATATATATATATATATATATAAAAATATATATATTTCATTAGATTTATTATTATATATAATGAAATATATATTTAATACATATATATATATAATGAAATATATAATACATATATATATATATATATATATATATTTCATTATATATCGAATAAAAAAAAAAATATTTATATATTATATATATATATATATATATAAATATTTTTTTTTATATATATATAAATATTTTTTTATATATATAAATATTTTTTTTTTATTCGATATATAATGAAATATATATATATATATATATATATTTAATACATATATATATATAATTAAATATATATTTCATTATATATAATATATATTTCATTATATATAATATATATATATATATATATATAAATATATAATTTCACACCTGTAACAATGAAACATTTGCCACTCAAGAGTAATTGATGCATTTTTTATTTCACAGGCAAAATAAGAAAAATTTACATATATAAAATGGATGCGATTATTTAATAATCCATCATAGTGAAGTGTAAAAAAGGGTAATAATAAAAGGTACAATGTACTGTGGAATATTTGTACAGACTTGCCATTCAGGAAAACGGCCCCTACATGCGTTTCGCATGCAGCTTAGTCAGGAGGCTTCCCCCTTGACAAAGCTGCACGGGAAACGCGCGTCGGGGGCAGTTTCTCACTGGTAAGTCTATAGCAATATTCCATTATACATTTTACCTTTACTTTTCCCCTTTATTGCACTTTCTATGATGGATTACTAAGTACCTCTATTTCTCCTCTTGAGTGATTTTTTTCAGCTTTTTCAGGTACCATACCCTTTGAGGATATTGTATTCATACACTTCACCCTGTGGAGTTTGCTCTCTGTTTTATGCCTCTATCTGTAATATTGAGTCTTTGACATATTTTGCTTATTTCTGTAGACTATTCCAGTTCTTGCTCACCAGCTTTGCCTTCCTGTGCCCCTTACTGTTGTATGTATGTTGTCTTTACATTTTTGATACAATATATTGCGCTGATAAGGGCACTGATCGCTTACAAGAGTGAACCCGACGCGTTCCGGGACCCTGCAGCGTCTGTTTCACCAATTCCGAAGGTTTGACCAAAGTTGCACTTTACACATGAATGTTAAGGAGTGTCTTAATTTTATGTTTTCTTCTTGCTCTGCCTCTACAGTAATACAAGCAAATCTTCATCACTGTTTCATTATATACATACTAAAAAAAAAAATAAGGCATAAGTAAAACTATATGGCTCTTCAATGTTTACTATTTCACCACCTGAGTGCGTTCCCTGCCTATAGTAGAATACTTACCGCCCGCCATCTTCTGCTGTTCTTGGTGCCGATCTGGTCGTCGTCTTCTAGATGGGACCTGCCGGATCGCTCCAATGTAAATCTATGAGAGCCAAAACGAGGCCTCTATAGATTTACACTGAGAGCTTGTGACTTCTAGCTGCAGTCAGAAGTTAGCGAAATGGGACCAGATCGGCACTGGGAAGACCAGAACTGGGGGGGTAGGGGGGCAGGGAACGGACAAGTGATGCCACTCTGGCGGTGAAATAAAAATAAAAAGTAGTTTATGCAAGATTTATACCTAAAATCAGCAGATGTGCTAAATTAAACCCCCATAATACATGATGAATTTCATCTCGGGGTGGGTGCACACAGGTCATAGTCCCAGCAGTTTCCACAGGTGCAAAGACAGCTGCCGAAACGCGTCTATGTCCAAAGTCGTCTCCAATTGCTGTAAGCACCTATCTGTCAATGACAAGGTATTTCCAGGTGTCTGGACCCAGGTAAAGCACATGACATAGAGATAACGAGCTCCTTGGCTTTAAGAATTGATGTCACAAAGCCAAAAGATTCCTCTCTGTTCATGGACTTGAAAGTTTTACAAAGTTGGATGTTCTCCATTAAGTTTCTCTGCCCCCCCCCCCCTTCCCTGGGGTAAAGTCCAGGAGAGCCACCGAGGCTTCATCGCACCAACCTCTTGTTTCGGATCAACCTTTTACCAGCGAAATGTTTCGCTAACGTCTGCTTACCCAGTACTTCATATTTTGGTTGCTTTTCTAATTAATCGAGCTCATGTCCCATTGCAACGCGCGTCGGGGCGACAGTTGCAGGTTAAAGTAACAACCGGTGTATTATAAAATACCCTGATCTTCCTTTTGGGGGAATAAAGAACTCATTTGCTAGACATGTCTGCCTGTGATCATCTCATAGATCAGTGGTCTTCAACCTACGGCTTTCCAGCTGGTCAGTGGAGAACCTACAACTCCCAGCATGTCAAAAGATCTGGAGAACCATTGGTTGGAGATCTAGAAATTCATGTTAAATCCTTAAGGAATTAGGTTCTTGCTTTTCTACTTAACTCTCTCTGAATATAAAAATGTATGAATCCAACTTGTATAAGTCTATGAAGTATTCCGGACATGGGAGAACTTAGTCAGTCTGTGCCGGTAGGAGCTTGAATGTAGGAGGACCGGGGTAGAGTCCATGTCTTAGTTCCCGAATCACTTCTTTTTCCCTTTCTGTACCTTGTGGATTCGCATATGAGCTATGAGCGTCTCCTCCTTATTATAGCTCCTATCGCACTTCTTGCACGGAAAGGGTTTCGCCGGGGCATGCGATTCCTCATGGGTAATTAACAGGTTTTTGAGGAAGAAGCTCTCGTTGCACTGGCTGCACTTGTAGGGCTTAACGTTCGAGTGCACCCCCTCGTGAGTGACGAGCAGGGACTGGTCGTTGAAGCTCTTCTCGCAGAACCGGCACTGGAAGGGTTTGGGCTTTTGGTGGGTTTCCTCATGTACCAATAGACTGTTCCGGTTCGGGAACCAGCTGTTGCACTTACTGCACTGGTGGGGCTTCTCTCCGGTGTGTGTCCTCTTGTGAGCCAAGAAGAGAGACTCATCTTTAAAGTTCTTGTCGCACTGGTCGCACTGGAAAGGTTTGCATTCCTTGTGCTTGCTGCTGTGCATAGTGAGCAGCGACGCCTTGGAGAAACTCTCGTCACAGTACTCGCAGGGGAAGGCGAGCTTTCCGGTGTGGATTCGATGATGGGCATCCAGAATCATTTGGCTGTTAAATCTTTTATCGCAGTATTTACACTGGAGAGGTTTCGCCTGGAAGTCGTACGTACTGGTTATATCGGGGCTGCTCACTGGAGCTGCGGTTGATTTGAGGGTTTCGCTGTGGATTGAGTTTGCCTTCGGGGAGGCTTCGCCAGCTTGCTTGTCTTCGTTGAGGACAGGCGTTGCGGCCGTTTCGGAGGTCTTGCTGCCCGTCAGGCTCGTTGTGTTCGGAGACGCTTCCCCAGCTTTGTTTGTTCCGTTACAATCAGTCTTTGGAGTTGGGGCCACTTTAGAGGAATTGATGGCGCTCTTCGCCGAGGGCGTCGCGGACCTCCCTTTACCGGAGTTCTTTGTTTTGTATTTTCCTCTCTTTTGGCCGCTGGATTTTGATGTCTCTTTGCTTTTATTTTCAGCTCCCTCCGCGGTTCGGGAATGTTTCCTCCTGTGCACGATCAACTCCGATTTATAGGCGAAGGTTTCGCTGCAATGGTCGCACTTGTGGGGCTTGACTCCGATGTGGGTCCTGATGTGGGCGTCCAGAGCAGACGTGTATTTGTAACATTTGTCGCAGTGCGGGCAGAACAGCTTCTTGAAGTTTCGGCCGTTTCGGTTCTCGTTCGTCTGGGTCTTCTCTTGCTCGTCCGGTCGGGGCCTTTTGGCGGGTAATTTTTCGGGATTTTCAGGCTCTTTGGACGAGGTAGAATGAGCCTCCTGTAACCCAGCAGATCTGGTCTTCATTCTGTGACCCGATGAAGCCTCCTGGACGCTGCTTTCTATCCCTAAGAATAAGCAAAACATTCATTACTTTTTGCAACAATCAATCAAATTGTATCATATAATTAACCCCTTTATGACATATTATTATTATTATTAATAAGTATTTATATAGCGCTATTAGGATACATGGCGCCTTACAATTTAGGGGGTAGACATAGAAAAGTGGTCGAAGACGACGACCACAAACAGCGACAAACGATGACAGATCACAAGTAGTAATTACAGGTACAATGGGGCCGGGGATCCTGTCCGCGAGGGCTCACAGTCTAAAGGGGGTGGGGAGGGAGACAATAGGATGGGGACAGGTGAGTTGGTGCAGTGGATAGGGTCTCGGTGTGTATTGTAGGCTTGTAGGAAGAGGTGGGTCTACAGGTTTTTCTTGAAGGTTCCCAGGGTCGGGGAGTGTCTGATGTGGTGGGGGAGGGAGTTCTAGAGTCTGGCAGAAGCACGAGAGAAGTCTTGTGTGCGGTTATGGGAGGTGGAGATGTGGGAGGTTGAGAGGAGGAGTTCTTGGGAGGAGCGCAAGTTGCGCGAAGGGAGGTAGCGGGAGACTAGGTCGGAGATGTATGAAGGGGACAGGTTGTGTATGGCCTTGTATGTCAGGGTTAGGGTTTTGAAGCGAGATCGCTGGGGGAAGGGGAGCCAGTGGAGGGCTCGGTGGAGGGCTCGGCGGAGGGGGGAGGCGGATGAGTCGGGCAGCAGAGTTGAGGATGGTGCGGAGAGGATCAAGGGAGGTGGCAGGGCGGCCTGTGAGCAGGAGATTGTAGTAGTCCAGACGGGAGATGATGAGGGCATGGACGAGTGTCTTAGTCGTGTTGTGGTCAAGGAAGGAGCGGATGCGGGCAATGTTTTTTAGTTAAAGTCGATAGGCGGTGGCGAGGGCTTGGATGTGGGGCTTGAAGGAGAGGAAGGAGTCAAGGATTACCCCGAGACATTTGGCATGGGGGACGGGTGAGAGGGAGCAGTCTTTAACGGTGATGGATAGGTCAGGAAGGGGGGGGGGGAGGGTTGTTAGGGGGAAAGACGATGAATTCAGTCTTGTCCATGTTGAGTTTGAGGAAGCGGGTGGAAAAGAAGGATGCAATGGCGGATAGGCATGGAGGAATTTTGGATAGAAGAGAGGAGATGTCTGGGCCAGACAGATAGAGCTGGGTGTCGTCGGCGTAGAGGTGGTAATGGAGGCCGTGTGATTCGATGAGGCTGCCTAGGCCGAGGGTGTAAATGGAGAAGAGTAGTGGTCCCAGGACCGAGCCTGAGACATAGAGGTTGTGTCCCTGCCTACATATTTTCCCAATCAGGTCAGCTAATCAGCCATCATGTGCCTCTAACAGCCGCGGATAGATGAGAGATCCGCCCGCGGCTTTTAACCAGTTAAATCCTGCTGTCAATCTCCGACAGCGGAGTGTGTGTTCTCCCATCGATCCCTCCGTCTCTCATTATGATCTTCCTGTGAATGAAGCAACGACATCCATAGATCATCTACTCTACAGAATAGTGCTCATGCACTACTGTGTATAGCTAAAGCTAAGGAGACTAGTAAAGACAATGAAAAAATAAATTCAAGAAAATATAAGATATTTCACCACGTTCGGAGGATTATAAGAGGCACCCCGAATTTATAGGGTGAAGATGGAGGGGAAAGAATTTTATTGTTAAAATGGGGATCCATCTTATAGTCCTAAAGTCCGTTTTATAAGTGTAGTTTACAGTGACAAGAGTGGGGTCACGGATGAGGGGGTGTAGTTGGGACACCAGTGGGGCAATGCAGCAGACCCAGGGATGGGAGGAGGGGGTGCGTGGAGGCACCAGTTGGGTGATGCTGCGGGCCCTGGGCTGGGAAGAAGGGGTGTCACAGAGGCACCAGTGGGGTGATGATGTCGGCCCTGAGCTCGAAGGAGGGGGTGTTTTTGAGACACCAGTTTGAGTGATGCTGCGGACCCGGTGTTCGAAGGAGGGGTGTTGATGGCTCGAAGGAGGGGGTGTTGCAGAGACACCAGTGGGGTGATGATGGCTCGAAGGAGGGGGTGTTGCAGAGACACCAGTAGTGATACTGTGGGCCCTGGGCTCGAATGAGGGTGTGTCATGGAGGCACCAGTGGGGGATGCTGTATGCCTTGGGTTCGAATGAGGGGGTGTCATGGAGGCACCAGTGGGGGATGCTGTTTGCCTTGGGATCAAAGGAGGAGGTGTCGTGGAGGCATCAGTGGGGATAATACTGTGGGCCTGTGGCTTGGAGGAGGGGGTGTTATGGACAGGGCTGTGAGGGAGCCCCTTTTGGTGGAGTTGGACGCAGGGAAATTAAGCATTGGCTTACTGACTGTATTCAACTGCTGTGGAGTCGGAGTCAGTGTACACTTTGGTGGAGTCAGTGTCGGATTGAGGAAAATTGAAGAGTCGGAGGATTTTCTTACAGACTGCACAGCCCTGGATACGGAGGCATCTAAGGGGTGATGCTGCAGGCCTGGGCCTCAGAGTAAGGGGTGTGCGGTTTCATGATACAGGCGCCATAAATCTGCCGGCGGCCGTAAAGGACTGCAGGAAAATGGCCGAGTCGACTGTGCATGTGCAGATTGAGATTTCAGCTCAAGATTTTAATCTGCAACTGCGTCACCTTGGCCGCTGTTTTCAGAGAAATCCAGTGCATCCACCGCCGGCATATCTATGGCACTCGCTTTGCACGATCCGCTCCTTTGAAGCCTGGTCCTGTAGCATCCTTGACCCTTCAAGGTCAAGACAGTTCACATCAAAACAGCAGCTCTGGGAGGCGATTCTGACATCATGTAAAGAAATACCAGCAGAAACTCTCCAGAAACTCACAAGATCAATGGATGCAAGAATTGTGAAGGTGATATCTAAGTAGGGCTCCTATGTTACCATGTAACTTGGCCTGTTAGGATGTTTTGGCGTTAAATAGCTTTTTATTTCAGTGAATGTGACCTCCTAATGCTGCAAATTCAACAAATCAGCATCTTCAGTTCTTTCAAACATATCAAATGTTTACAAACTCTCCTGTGCCGAATAATGTGGAACAGGGCATTTAGAGTTTCTTCAATTTTGAAGATTATACTGTTATCATTGGGAGGTTTCTTCAATAAAATTCGATGTATCCTCTAACAGGTGATGACTTATTACACTGACTGTCATCTGCACCGACCATTTAGGAAAATCAGAGAACATTTGCATAATAATTTGGAACATGGTGTATACACACACACACACACACACACACACACACGGTCAATGTGACCATGTGGACAATATTCACAGTAGACCACACGAAAGAGGATGAAGACAAACAAACCTAAATATATCATCAGACCATCCTATAAACTAAAACAATAAACTCCCCCTCGAAGAAGTGTTTGCTAAATGTGCGTCGAGGCGCCTGGACAGATACACGGCAGCAGCACAGCATGGGGAACTGGCACTTTACACTATGGTTCAGGAGAGGCTCGGCTATTGAGGTTTAGGCATTTGTATTATAGGGAGCCACCTTGTGGCTGTTTTTCCTCATTGCACCTGCACTTTATCCTCATCTGAGACCATGTGCTTTATACTGTATATTATTACCCAGACATGGTCTTTATATGTGCATAGTGCGGTGTCTCTACTACTGTCCTTATTCTTCTACCTCACATTCACTGACGTCTCTTTAATGTTATATATACTAAAAAATACTAGATGGGGGCTTGACTGTATTGTATCGGGCAATTCTAGAAGATGTGCGATTATATATTAGTCTAAATAATCCCGCTATTAATCGCAGCACCACCGAGGAGGGCGGGGGAGCCGCTGCTGCGTGTGGTGATGTGGCTTGGTAGGCGCTGCTGCTTGCCATTCCCCAGTGTGCTCTCTCTTCCCTTGTGCAGTCTCTCTCCCCTTGTACTGTCTTCTCACCTGTGTGCTCTCTCCTCCTGAGCGCTCTCTGGACCCTTGTACGCTCACTGTCCCCCCCTTGTGCACTGTCTCACTCCCCCCTGTGCGCTCTCTCTCTCTGTGCGGTCTCTCCCCCGTGTGGTCTCTCTCCTCTGTGTGTGAGCTCTCTTTCCCCCTGTACACTGAGGAGATGCGGCACCAGCCTGTGTTCCAGAGTGGAATGCAGATGGGAGAAAGTGCAGCAGCAGCAGGATGGTTCCGCCCCAAGGGTGACGGGAACTTAGTCAAGACCTGCAGCTCTCTGGCGCCCTCTTATCCTGCTGGCCATACACGGTATTGACAGAGGACAAGAAAAGGAGCCCAGCTGCTCTAATTTATGTTGTCTACTGTGACGGGATGTATATATACCACTAGGTCCTGCCAGGAACGTATATATACCTCAATCCAGCCACCCTCAAGCTGCAATATCACAAATACAAAAATGATACTGCCACCGCTGATCTCTTTCAGGTGGATCGGAAGCCCGTTTGGTAACGTGAATGCCTGTGCTGCGGCCGATGTCCTGGACGGTGTGCCCCCCCCATCACGGTGTGCCATCCTGGAGGTGGCGCTGTTTTCGTTGACTGATCAAACAAATGGGCTTCTTCACAATCCAGTTTAACTGTAATTTACATGATGTCCTATAGGTGGCGCTGTTTCTAAGAATCTTCGGGACCTTTCACATCAGCGTATATATTTAGAATCGCGGCAGATTTCACTGCATCTGCCGCGTAACGGCTGACTTGCGGCAATCCCCGTTCATTCTCTAAGGGACTTGCGGTCGACTGCGGTTTTGCCAGATCTGGCAAATCCGGTGGCACAAAAAAAAAAATGCTGCTAAGGGCAAAAATTGCACCTGACCAAAAGTCTCAGAGAATGAATGGGGCTTGCCATGACGCGGCAGATGCGGCGGAGTCTGCCGCAATTCAAAAACGCTGATGTGAACGCGACCTTAGGTGTTTTTGCAAATCCGGCAGAATATTGTTGTTTCTGCAAACTTTCATATCTAGACTAAGACGGACCCCCCGATTTAACATTAAAAATAGTTTTTTTTTCCTATTATCCTTCTCTAAATTTGGGGGGGGGGCTGTACAATACGAAAAACACGGTATGTTTATGTTTTATCAGTCCAAACAATGACATCAACTGCAAATATGCACAAATCCTTTCCATTTCCCACAACTTAAGGCTTAGGCTGCGTTCACACACAGCGTTTTCTGCTGGGTTTTATGAAGATCCGTTTTTTGGTGCAGAAGCTGCAGGAGCCTCACAAAGTGCAGCCTTGTGTGTGTGAATGTGTGGCGTTATGTGCTTCACCATATACTCACCTCCCCGGTGATCTGTAGCGATGCCCTCCCATCCCGGGAGGCTGCAGTATTCGGTGCCTCTACGACCCTTATCATGTGACTGAATGACGTCACTCAGTCACATGGTGCAGTGCAAGGTCCTCAAGCACCAGACAGAGAAGTGACAGGTCCTGCAGCTTCCGGGATGAGAGGACATCACTGGAGAGCACCGGAGAGGTGAGTACATAGCGCAGCAGATAACGCCCAATAACCGATATGCTCATTATTTTTACAGATCCGTTCTTGAGCGAATCGGTAAAAAACGCAGTGTCTGCAAAATTGTGAAATGCATTGACTTGGCTGGGACGGCCGAACTCACTGCATTAGCGGATCAGTATAAAGCAGGACGCCAGCGTCCCATAGGAATGCAGTCTCAGATCTCTTATAAAAGAAGGTAAAATAAAGCAAATAAGAAACAGAATGAAGAAGGTGACATGTGAAAGGCTTTATACCTTGTGTGACAGCCGCGGGGGGCGATACCGTGCGACGGGGGCTGCTGCTGCTGCTTTGGCTGCTGGGGGTCTGCTCTGCATCCATGATAATATAATTGGGACCTTATATTCTGGAATACAAGAAACAATCATAAGGTTTATGTAGCTTTAATTTACTTTTCCCTCATTATAGCTGTCATTTATTTTATATTTTGATAGATCAGATTATTAAGGACGCTACATTACAGAGTTATGGATACGGGATCACTTTCGTGATACTATCCCTGTCAGATAGAATTTGTTCTACTGGATGCAACTAGAAAATCTGTAATTCCTGTAATCTGGAAACTTTACATCCAACTCTTCTCTATACAGGGGTACATAATATACTGAGGTCTACTGGAGAGCACAATAGATCCTACAAGGAGATCCTACATTCTACCCTCTCCTACTGTATCCTCACCCATCCATTGTAGACTGTGAGCCCTCGTGGGCAGGGTCCTCTCTCCTCATCTACTGTATCCTCACCCATCCATTGTAGACTGTGAGCCCTCGTGGGCAGGGTCCTCTCTCCTCACCTACTGTATCCTCACCCATCCCTTGTAGACTGTGAGCCCTCGTGGGCAGGGTCCTCTCTCCTCACCTACTGTATCCTCACCCATCCCTTGTAGACTGTGAGCCCTCGTGGGCAGGGTTCTTTCTCCTCATCTACTGTATCCTCTCCCATCCCTTGATGACGATGAGCCCTCATGGGCAGGGTCCTCTCTCCTACTGTATCCTCACCCATTCCTTGCAGACTGTGAGCCCTTGTATGCAGGGTCCTCTCTCCTCACCTACTGTATCCTCACCCATCCCTTGTAGACTGTGAGCCCTAGGCAGGGTTGCCCCCTTTCTCCGCTGCTGTTCGCCTTGGCCATAGAGCTGTTAGCTGCTGTGCTGAGGCGGTCGGGGGCGGTGAAGGGGTTCCGATATGGTGTGGTGGAAGAAAAGGTGGCGTTATACGCTGATGATATTCTCTTGTTTTTACAAGACCCTCAGGATTCATTGCAGGGTGCGATAGATATAATTAATAGATTTGGTTTACTGTCTGGGTTGCAAATTAACTGGGACAAATCTCACATCCTGGGAGTACAGTTAGGGCCAGAAATATTTGGACAGTGACACAAGTTTTGTTATTTTAGCTGTTTACAAAAACATGTTCAGAAATACAATTATATATATAATATGGGCTGAAAGTGCACACTCCCAGCTGCAATATGAGAGTTTCCACATCCATATCGGAGAAAGGGTTTAGGAATCATAGCTCTGTAATGCATAGCCTCCTCTTTTTCAAGGGACCAAAAGTAATTGGACAATGGACTCTAAGGGCTGCAATTAACTCTGAAGGCGTCTCCCTCGTTAACCTGTAATCAATGAAGTAGTTAAAAGGTCAGGGGTGGATTCCAGGTGTGTGGTTTTGTATTTGGAAGCTGTTGCTGTGACCAGACAACATGCGGTCAAAGGAACTCTCAATTGAGGTGAAGCAGAACATCCTGAGGCTGAAAAAAAAGAAAAAATCCATCAGAGAGATAGCAGACATGCTTGGAGTAGCAAAATCAACAGTTGGGTACATTCTGAGAAAAAAGGAATTGACTGGTGAGCTTGGGAACTCTAAAAGGCCTGGGCGTCCACGGATGACAACAGTGGTGGATGATCGCCGCATACTTTATTTGGTGAAAAAGAACCCGTTCACAACATCAACTGAAGTCCAGAACACTCTCAGTGAAGTAGGTGTATCTGTCTCTAAGTCAACAGTAAAGAGAAGACTCCATGACAGTAAATACAAAGGGTTCACATCTAGATGCAAACCATTCATCAATTCCAAAAATAGACAGGCCAGAGTTAAATTTGCTGAAAAAACACCTCAAGAAGCCAGCTCAGTTCTGGAAAAGTATTCTATGGACAGATGAGACAAAGATCAACCTGTACCAGAATGATGGGAAGAAAAAAGTTTGGAGAAGAAAGGGAACGGCACATGATCCAAGGCACACCACATCCTCTGTAAAACATGGTGGAGGCAACGTGATGGCATGGGCATGCATGGCTTTCAATGGCACTGGGTCACTTGTGTTTATTGATGACATAACAGCAGACAAGAGTAGCCGGATGAATTCTGAAGTGTACCGGGATATACTTTCAGCCCAGATTCAGCCAAATGCTGCAAAGTTGATTGGACGGCGCTTCATAGTACAGATGGACAATGACCCCAAGCATACAGCCAAAGCTACCCAGGAGTTCATGAGTGCAAAAAAGTGGAATATTCTGCAATGGCCAAGTCAATCACCAGATCTTAACCCAATTGAGCATGCATTTCACTTGCTGAAATCCAGACTTAAGACGGAAAGACCCACAAACAAGCAAGACCTGAAGGCTGCGGCTGTAAAGGCCTGGCAAAGCATTAAGAAGGAGGAAACCCAGCGTTTGGTGATGTCCATGGGTTCCAGACTTAAGGCAGTGATTGCCTCCAAAGGATTCGCAACAAAATATTGAAAATAAAAATATTTTGTTTGGGTTATGTTTATTTGTCCAATTACTTTTGACCTCCTAAAATGTGGAGTGTTTGTAAAGAAATGTGTACAATTCCTACATTTTCTATCAGATATTTTTGTTCAATCCTTCAAATTAAACGTTACAATCTGCACTTGAATTCTGTTGTAGAGGTTTCATTTCAAATCCAATGTGGTGGCATGCAGAGCCCAACTCGCGAAAATTGTGTCGCTGTCCAAATATTTCTGGCCCTAACTGTAGATGCCCTAGATGGTTCAGATGTTGAGCAGGTGGAACGTACGCAACTCAAACTAGTAAGGGAATTCAAATATCTTGGTATCAACATAGCACTACCAGTGAGGGACTATCTGCAATTGAACATAAACCCGATACTTGGGAAATTAAAGGATAAAGCGTCTACGTGGAGTAAAATGCGCCTCTCGGTGGTGGGACGTACCAACTTACTTAAAATGGTGCTCATGCCCAAATTGTTATATGCTCTACATAATTCCCCGGTGTGGATTCCTCAGCCGATATTCCAACGTGTCAATGCTATCTTTAGAGATTTGGTATGGGGTGAGGGACAGCCAAGGATCAAACTGGAGACTCTTCAAAGGCTCAAAGGAGGAGGGAGGTTTGGCATTACCAAATTCATGGATATATTTTTTGGCGGCACAGTCCCAACATATTAGAGGATGGGCACAAAGGGCAATAAAGGGAACAATCCAGGAAGTCTTGGAGCGGCATCTTAAAACACGCCCTCTGGTAACAGGTTTAGAGTCAGGGCTGTTTAGACGGATGGGTAAAAAATACCCGACATGTGAATTAGTTTATAAAGTATGGATGAGAGTGAAGAAGGTTAGAGGATTGACGGGTCTGACAATGTACACTCCGATATGGGATAACGAACATCTAGGTGAATTCTATAGGATGGGAGACCTAAAAGACTGGAAGACAAAGGGAGTGCAGTTTGTCTATCAACTGATGAATGATCAAGCTCTCAAAACCTTAGCAATGCTGAAGGAGGAATTTCACTTGTCAGACACACGGTTACCAGTATATGCAGGTTACACACACATTCCTTCAACAGAGGAGAAAGGGGATCATGGTTATCCAGAAAGATATTATCCTCGACTACATCTGCAAAGAGGGGCGTACTAAAGGGGTTATATCTGAGATATATGCCGCTCTGCTTCACACCTTTTTGCTGAAATACCCTGTTGCGGCGAAGGAAAGGTGGGAGGCAGACGTTGGTAATATAGAGGATGACAAATGGGAGTCCATCTTAGAGTATATTCCCAAACTATCATTAAATGAACCGGCTAGAATGTCCCAACTATTTCTCGTACATAGGGCATACAGATCACCTGAATTCTTGTATAAAGTAGGGGTGCGGGAGACCTCGGAATGTACGAGATGCAGAGCTGAACCGCCGGTATCCTACACGTCATGTGGGGGTGTCCGCATATTTTGGGTTTCTGGTCGGAGGTGGCTACCCTCATTGGGAATCGCTATCATTGTGTAATCCCTAGAGACCCGGTGGGCTGCCTGTTGGGATATGTGGAAGAGGTGGTGGGCACTGATACTGCCAAACTAGCAGTTGCCAGACTCTTGTATGCCGCTAGAAAAGTCATAGCTAAATATTGGGTACGAATGGAGCCTCCTACTAAACAGGAATATCTACGTCAAGTAGACTATGTGGTGCGGATGGAGGAAAAAATCTACCATAAACGTAAAAATGCTAAATTATGTGATAACTTGTGGGCAGCGTGGAAGGTGTGAGGGCTGAGATTGGAAGGATGTTCCGGCAGAGATGTGTCTAATGGTGTGTAAAGGGTCATCAGATGTTTAGGGGAATTATTGATCATATCTTACATATATTGCTCAGAAAATAAGAAATGTTGCTATCTGTAAAGGGGGGTGGGTGGTGAGGGAAAGGGATTTCTTTATATTATCAAAAATGGACAATCGCGGTTTTACAGTTGTATGTTATTAATTTCCTTACATATGAATAATATTTTTCTGATTCAAAAGAGGAAGGGAGGGAGGGAGGGAGGGGGGCCGGGGGGGGAGAGTTTGGGGCCGGGACCTGATATATATAGAAAATGTATATGTTTTGTATGAATAATTTGTTATTTGTGCTTTTTCATTAATAAAATATATCTGATTTAAAAAAAATATAAATATATTCACTGCACTGTCAGACAAACAGCCAATCACAGAAGCTGACAGTGTTTGGAAGCCTTTGTGCTTGGCTGTTGTAATCAAAGTGGATTTCCTCAGTCTGGATTGTGATTCTGCTTGTTGGCGATACACATTAGGGTATTGCACCCAAGCAGGTCTTATAGGGTGAAGAATAAAGAAATAAGAACATATGAACGCGTGTCTCCTACCTTCATTTTTTCAACAAGCCCGATAAAGGCAGACAGCTGTGAGGTGCCACCCTCAGCTGGCTAATTGCTCCTTGGCTGTCCCAAATTAAAAAGTGTCATTCGCCATTTTTTACTCTGCCCAGACAAGGTAAACCTAGGCAGCTGAGGGCTGGTATTCCCAGCAGGGTAAGGGCCGATTGGTTTTGGGCCCCCCCCACTGTAAAAACCAAGAGCCCACAGCAGTGCCCGAAAATGGCGCTGTAATAATAATAGCCATTTCCAGGCGCCTTACCATGCTCCTCCACCATCCATGGTGGCATTTTCCACAAAGAGTACTAAAGGGGTTAATACCAGCTGTGTTATACAAGCTGGTATTAAGCACTGAGATTCCTAATGTACAAAGCTGAGTCGAAATGCACATAGTCTCTTATGTCTTAGCAGAGAGGGTCAGATGCCCTCTGAAAATTGCTCATCTTGTGTGGTTGTGTATACCCACAACCTGTGTAGGCACTCGTAGAACTGCTCCACTTGCATCACAAAGTGTGAGTGATGTGTGCTGCAGGAAAGAACAGCAGAACCTAACAAGTGTGGTGCAATGGTGCTGTTGTACTTGTCCGTGTTTCCGAGCCGTGTGAGGAAGGAGCAGACACGGCTCCCAAACGAGTACCTATAAAACAGCACCATTGCACCACACTTCTGGGGTTCTGGTGTTATTTCCAGAAGCGCACATCACTCACACTTTGTCCAGTTTTCCTGATATTCTTAATGTCAGGCCGCACATTAAAAATTGCCTTCATGTGCTGCGTTGCGGTGGTAAACATGTGTTTAATGTAAGCGTGTCCTGCAACTCTCAAAGTGGATGGTGAATGCCGCGGTGACACAGGTGCTGCCAAGCAGGAGGTGACTGTTGAAATCACGTGGTCACGTTTGCTCTATGAAGTGGCGCTTTGTTTCCTACAGCAACGGAGTTAGCGTTTACGTCACCACTTAGCAGCCGCTGTCTCGTTCACTGATCACCAAGCACAGGGAGAGGACTTTTGGTCCATTGTCAGTGATGAAGCAAAGCAGCATCATAACAATAAGAAAAAAAGACTTAAGAAAGAACACCAGGACCGTTTGAGGGGTCAATGGCAGTAGTAAATATGGCGCCCCTAAGCGTGGCTCTGTGTTTATATGTATTTTTTTTATTTATGTTAGTGTGTTGTGTTTTTGTAAAACTTTATAGGAGATTCTTAATGGCCGGGTTTAATTTGGCCTCACATTAACAATCTCAGTGCTTAATACCAGCTTCTATAACAAAACCCACCACCAGGGACGCTGGAAGAGGCTGGTAAGGCTGCCTTCACACCAATCTGGGGCTGTACGGTGTAAACTTGACTGTGCCGGACCCGATTTTCACACCATGCAGCACTATGGGGCCAGATGGAGTCGGATGCCAACTCTCTTCCATCCCGTTTCCATCTGTCCGGGAGGATCCGGGTGTATTTGGATTTTTCTACCGGAGACAAAAAGGGACCATGTAGGTGTCCGTGGGCTAAATCTGATGAAATGTGATCCTCCAGTTTGTTGCGCAATCCGTCGCCCCATAACGTGGTCTAAGGCGCCGGATGGTGCCGAATCACACATAACGTTGGATCCTAGAATCAAACATCGGGAGCAGAATTTTCGCATTGACCACTGCTAAACTTCTGCACCACAAAGCTGTACCCTGCTGACAGTTCACGACCGCGGCCACCTCCCCGCCAGCCTAAATTAGCACCAGCTGCGGCTGCAAATGAGCCATCCTGCTGCACACCAGACCGGAGGGTATATTTGGCCCTCTGGTTCTACGTCCAGATCCGGTCCGAGGCTGGCCGATTCACATCAGACACACCCGGATCGGATGTCGCTGTGGTGTGAAGATGTGCCTAAGGCCTTTTTTTTTTTCTTAGACCATCTCAAAGCAGGATTCCTTAAAAATATAAGCCACACTGTAATGTCTTGTGGCTCATTTACTAAAATTGGTCCCAGTGCAATGTGATATTTTCTCTGTGTCCACACAGCAAATTTTAACACTTCTGTGTCCTTACTGTGCCATGCATGCTGTCTCATGTGTGTGCTTTACGTGTGCTGGCCGTGTGACATTCGGCTAGCAGTCGGCCAGCGTTTCATTGTATAGTTAACGGCCTCCACTGTTGCTGTCTCTCTCTGTTCCGGATCTGCTGCAGTTCACAGTGCATTGAATCTTCCTGAGACAATTGTGTGTTCCCGGAAGTTAGAGACATTGATGGAGAGAGGTTTTTTGTACTTTATCTAAATTACCAATTTGGCTGGGCCTCCCTGCTCAAGGATGTGACACAGATGACGTTTGTGTGCAGCCCTTTTTTTTTTTTTTTTTTTTATAATTTTTTATTTTCCGTTTCATAGTTACAAAGGAAAAAAAAAAAACTTACAGATGCAATCATCTTACAAGTATAAGAACGACTCATAACAGAATATACTTCTCATGACTTAAATTACATGACAATCTCTAATAGTACATTGAGCTTGAAAAGAGTGTTCAATTAACTTATAACAATATTAGAACTCATTCTGATCAAAGAATCAGCTATCTAATATAGCAAGTCAAAAATTGTTTGTCATTCAATGTTATAAACCAGCATTATCTACTCCATAGACATCCGCTTAATACCAATAGTAGAGAGAAGAAAAAATAAAAAGGAAAGCTAGAAAGCACAGGAAGAAAGGCAAGAATGTACCAGGACAGGGATAGGATGGGTGGGAAAGGATTAAGAGGGATGAAGGGGAGGGTAAAGGTAGGGGTCTCGAGAAGTTTCTAAACCAATGGAATCAAATGTACTCTCTGTCGCACCCTTAGTGCACACCGTCCTCAAGAGCAAGCACTTTAGGGTCCTCTGTGAGTCTTATATAGATCGGATTGTTGGAAACTCATCCAGCTAAACCACGTGTTTCTAAACTTCTCATATGAGTCATGTATGGCTGATGTCAGGTCCTCGAGATGCATTAGGTCATTCACCTTCTCTATCCACATAGCCACAGAAGGACACGTCTCCTTTTTCCAAAGTATCGGTATGCAAGATCTAGCAGCCATGACTAAGAACCTCAACAGAGAGTGTTTATATTTGTTTGGAGGGATCCTACAGTGGTGTAACATGAAGAGGCCCGGGTCTAAATCCTCTGAGTATCCCGTAACTTGCCTTATAATCTTTGTCACCTCTGTCCAAAATGGTTGGAGCTTCGCACACTCCCAGAATATGTGAAGTAGTGTACCATCCACCCCACCACACCTCCAGCACTTCGGATCTACAGAAGGAAAGAGTCTATGCAAATGAGCCGGGACTCTATACCATCTCGTTAGTAATTTATAATTTGCCTCCTGCAGTTTTGAACTTATCGAAGTAGAGTGGGCTAGAGAATAAATTGCAGATCTCTGTTCTGGCGACAGCCTGAGACCCAGATCTGTCTCCCATCGCAGCATGAAATGGGGAGTTGGAAGGTCCGGAGGAGAGATCAAGCACGCGTATGTCTGTGATAAAGCATGTCTGCAGTCAACTGAGGTGGAACATAGGGATTCGAACAGCGTCTTAGGACGTATATAAGACCTCTTGGGAGGGAGTCCATGAAGGTAATGTACAAGTTGTACACATCTCCAGAAACCCAGAGCCGTCGGGAATGTAATTGAATTAAGTTGTTCAATAGTTGGCCAGGTTTCTCCCTCACTTCATTTTTCGATCCTATCCAGACCTGCCTTTATCCATCGTTGGAACACAGGGTCATCAAGACTCGGTTTAAAGTCTGGGTGACTAAGAATCGGACTCAAGACAGAGGCATGTGGTATCATTAAGCATCTAACTAAAGCGTGGTCACATATCCTGAGAGTGGACCCAATTGTCGGGTGATCATACAATGACTCTTCTTTCCGAAGTGACACCCAGGGTAATGTCTGGAGTCTGAAAGGAATAGAATCCTGTTCAATTTGTACCCACAGTTTGTTGGTACTATGCCTGCACCAATCTATTACCCGCGTAAGGTGGGTGGCTATATAATACAATTTAATATTTGGAAGATTCACTCCACCATCTTTTTTGCGTCTATGCAGGATTGCTCTCGCTATACGCGGTTTCGCGTTACTCCAGATGAATTTTGTCTGCAGTTGTGCAATTGTCTTAAAGAAGGATAACGGGATGGTAGTGGGTAATGTCTGTAAGTAGTACAATATCCTAGGGAGGATATTCATTTTGAAAAGTTGGCATCTACCGGACCATGTGAAAGTAGACAAAAGCCATCTCTCACAGTCTGCTTTAATTGACTGTATTAGTGAAGGAAAATTTGCTTTGTATAGATCTTTAACGTCCGGAGTAATCTGCACCCCTAAGTAGCGAAGAGCTTTAGGAGACCAATGAAATGTAAAGGCATTCTGTATACTATTTATTTGGTTCGGGGGAAGCGACACATTTAGGGCCTCAGATTTTGACCTATTTATTTTAAAGTTGGAAAGAGTATAATATGTCTCCAGTTCTTTCAGTAGGAGGGGAAGGGAAACCTCTGGCTTTGTTATGCAGAACAGGAGATCGTCTGCATATGCCGCAATTTTATATACACCCGATTTTACCTGCAAGCCTGAGATATCTCCATTCATTCGGACGCGACGTAACATCGGCTCTAGAGTTAGAATAAAAATTAATGGGGACAACGGGCATCCCTGACGCGTGCCATTTTTAATATCAAATTACTCTGAAAGGATCCCGTTGACCCGTACTCTTGCCGACGGGACGGAGTACAGAGACAGCACCCAGCCAAGCATTTTAGCTCCTAATCCGATGTGAGACAGTGTCTCTTTAATGAAAGACCAATGTACGCGGTCGAACGCTTTTTCTGCGTCTGTAGATAACAACATCATTGGAGTTTTGGATGTCTTGGCTGAATAAATTAAGTCTATGGCTTTGGTGGTGTTGTCCCTGGCCTCTCGGCCCGTGACAAATCCCGTCTGATCCGGGTGAATCAAGTCCGGTAACGGGGAGAGTCTTGTCGCCAATATTTTAGCAAAAATTTTTATGTCCACGTTTAACAAAGATATCGGGCAATAACTGGAGCATAGCAGAGGGTCCTTCCCCGCTTTGGGAATCACTGTTATATTAGCTCTTAATGCATCTTTGGGTGGTGTGGATATCGCCAAGGCATTAAAAAAGGTTTTCATGTGTGGCAGTAGAGATTCTTTTAATTTTTTATAATAACCAACTGTAAACCCATCTGGGCCAGGCGCCTTCCCCGATTTAGATGAAGAGAGCGCCTCTTCAATCTCCTGGTCTGAAATGGGCAGCTCCAGGGATTGCGAAACTGGGTCCGCTAATTTCGGCATGGCCGAGGATGTAATATACTTTCTTATACGTGATGTAAGTGTATTTAAAGCTACAGGCGTTTTATTCGCGTCTAGGTTGTATAAAGTGGTATAATAATGTTTGAATGCCTCAGCTATATCATGGGGAAACTTTGTGCGTTTCGATGTACCTGGATGTGATATTTCGGAAACGTATGTAGTAGCTCTACTGATTCTAGCAGCCCTTGCCAAAGCTCTACCAGACTAAGGGCCCTTTCACATCAGCGTTTTTCGTAATTCGCGGCAGATGCGGTGAAAAAACCGCATCTGCCGCGTTTGCCGCATAACCGTTCCACTTGCGGCACGGTTGCGGTTTTTTCTATGCAAAGTATAGGCGTACTTGCGGCAGGTGCGGCAAGTGCGGTTTTGCACTTGCGGCAGGTGCGGCCGCGAAAAAAAACGCGGCTTACTGCGGTTTTTTTCGCTGCCGCACCTGCCGCAAGTGCAAAACCGCACTTGCCGCATCTGCCGCAAGTCCCCCTATACTTCCTATGGAAAAAACCGCAACCGTGCCGCAAGTGGAACCGTTATGCGGCAAACGCGGCAGATGCGGTTTTTTCACCGCATCTGCCGCGAATTACGAAAAACGCTGATGTGAAAGCACCCTTAGCCGGTCGAGCCAGCGAGTCAACTCCCTCCAGGAAAAAGGAAAGGAAAGTAAGAGAGAGTTGTAGGGACCGTAACTGACCAAAGGCAACGAGTCGCAGACCCAGGACTCCTATTTATCACCAAAGTCATCTCTTTACTCCACATTATCCACTTCTTTAAAAGTCAATAAGAGAAAATTAAGACAAAAAGGAGAGATAGATAAAGCAATACAAAACCCTTAATAAATTGTTGCATATAGCAATTACACTATCTTGTATAGTGATTGTTGACAGTCAGACCAGTCCAGAATAATTCTGGGCGAAGTCTGGGACATCAAACCTCGTATAACTCAATCAGTTCCATCAAAGGTGGTCAAGATGCTCAGGTTGGTAAGTCCTCTTTAGAACTTCTCCTCTGACGTCTCGGACTCGAGGACCCAGACCCCTGAGATGACGGCCGCGGGCTGCGTCTGGGCTCTCTATTTTTACCACGTGGGTCTCCTGAGTTGTACTGTGGGTCACGACGCAGCCCCGTAAATTTTTTGAGACCCTCCAGAGAGAGCCAGTCCGGAACCGGGATGGGCGGAATGTGTAAAAAAGCAGAGTTCATCCAGGTCCTCTTTCCGCCACAAATAGAACGTTTTCTTTTCCTTCCTCACTATCACGTGAAAGGGATGTCCCCATCTGTATGTAGCTCCGGCTTCTTTTACCTTAAGAAGCAATGGACGGAGCTGTCGTCTCAGATATAGTGTAAGGCTGGAAACATCTGGAAACAGTCTAATGGTAGCGTCATCCTGTATTACGTTTCCATATTGCCAAGCCGCTTGGACGATGGCGTCTTTGTCCGTGTAGTTATGCAACCTACACAGGACATCCCTAGGGTTGGTAGGATCAACAGGTGCCTGTCTGGAAACTCTGTGGACTCTGTCGACTTTATACGTTGAGTCAGGAGGTT